>JAPFFP010015813.1:0-16795 GCA_026153255.1 Solanum medicagineum
TTAAATTACACCATATTCGCCGTAGCTTTTTCGATTGAACAATTTACTTCGGTTGATTGAATTACGGGGTCTAACAACAAGATAAGCAAAATCCCAAAATCATGTGAGATCTCAAGGAAAATAATGCTTTTCAGTGTTTCCTCTCTCTAGCCATCCAAGACTCCTTAAAAACCAAATAAAATAACTATCTATACACAAAGAAAACCTAATCAAAATTAAAATAGGATAAATCTATCAGCATGGACATGGGTCGTGTGATGGTAGACGGACCGTCAAACGGTCCATGTGGCTGCCCTTAGTTTCAACCCCAGCTGCCTCTTCACACCGCCAGTAAACGGGCTGTGTGAGCTTAGATGGGCCATGAAACGGACCGTCTGCTGCGCCTTAACCATTTTATCATTCAAATTTTTCACATGCCTCCACGTCACAAACCATGGTTGGTCACACGGTCCTTGACATGCTCCATCTGGCCTAACTTGATGCATTTTGCTTGCTTTTTGATGGTGATGTCTTCACGTCTCTTTGACGGTAGGTTACACGACCCATGTAACTTTCAACGGCCCATTTAACGCATCGTGGGGCCTGCCTTGGCCATTTTTATGCTGCTATACCATCAAGTATGAGGCCATGATGAGCCTGACGGTCCATGTAATAGTACACGAGTCGTGTAGGCTTTCGTGTTCCCACACTTGATTCCATTTTTGCTATTTTTCATCCTTTTTCTATAAGTTCGCCCATGTCTCCATGCCTTAGTCATATTTCCTGAAAACTCACAAAAACAAATATCAAAATAACAAATATGCTTTAGAACGCGCAAAAATCCTCTATTTAAAGCGTTATAAGAGTCTTATTTCTACGACTCACCATCCTCAAGTTAAGATCCCTTTGGGTTAATACATATTGCAAACTATTGTGGTCGGTGAAAACATCAACATGCACTCCACAAAAATAGTGTCTCCAAATCTTCAAAGTAAATACCACAGCCTCTAGCTCAAGATCATGAGTCGGTTAATTATGCTCATGCATCTTCAATTGCCTTGATGCATAAGCTATTATCCTACCGTGTTACATAAGAACACAACCTAACGAAATTCAAGAAGCATCACAATACACCACAAACCTATTTAAACCATTTGGTAGTGTCAAAACAAGAGCCGATGTAAGCTAATCTTTCAAAGTCTGGAAACTCTTCTCAGATTCATCCGACCATACAAACTTGGCCTTCTGTTCAGTCAACTTAGTCAATAGAGATGCAATGGATGAGAAACCTTCATAAATCTCCTATAATAACGAGCCAACACAAGAAAGCTCTGAATATCCGAAGGAGTGAATTGTCTACGCTGATTCTTCATAGTCTCGATCTTCCTTGGGTCAACCTTAATACCATCACCAAATACCACATGACCAAGGAAAGCTACTTCCATTAAACAAAACTCACATTTGCTAAATTCAGCATACAATTGCATCTCCATCAAAGTCTGACGAACCAACCTCAAATGATCCATTTCCTCCCGCTCACTTCTGGAATAAATAAGGATATCATCGATGAAGACAATCACAAAAAAATCAAGAAATTTTTTGAACACCCAATTTATAAGATCAATGATCACAGCCAGAGCATTGGTCAAACCAAATTACATCACCACAAATTCAAAATTCCCATATCTAATTTGAAAAGTCATTTTGGGAATGTTACACTCCCTAACCTTCAATTGATAGTAACCGGAACAGAGATCAATCTTTGAGGAATAGGTGGTCCCTTGAAGTTGATCAAATAAGTCATCGATCCTTGGCAATGGATATTTATTCTTGACAGTTACCTTATTCAGTTGCCTATAATCAATGCACATCTAAAGCGATTCATCTTTCTTTTTTACAAATAACATCAGAGCACCCCATGGCGAAATACTTGGCCTAATGAAACCTTTCTCCAACAAATCCTTCAATTGATCTTTTAACTCCTTTAACTCAGTCGGTGCCATCCAATAAGGAGGAACAGAGGTAGGTTGAGTATCTAAGAGGAGATCTATACCAAAGTCTACTTTCCTTTCGGGAGGAATATTGGGCAATTCTTCGGGAAACATATTCGGGAATCATTAACCACTAGAACCGATTCAAGAGTAGGTGACTCAAACTCTATATCTTTAACCCTTACAATATGATAGATACATCCCTTAGAAATCATCTTTCGGGCCTTGAGTAGGAAATAAATTGACCTTTAATAGTGAAGTCACTACCCTTTTGTTCAACAACGGGCTCATCTGAAAATTGGAACTTGACCTTTCGGGTTCTACAATCAATAGAAGAATATGAGGCATGCAACCAATCCATCTTTAGAATAACATCAAAATCAAATATCTAAAGTTTCACAAGATCAAATAGAAATACTTTATGCAAAATAGAAATAGGACAACCTCGATAGACCATGGGGGCAACAATAGACTCACCCATGGGAGTATAAATCAAAAAGGGCTCCCTTAGAATTTGAGGGCTCAAACCAGACTTAACAGCTATAAGGGGAGTCACAAAAGATAAATCCGCACCAACTAAGCATAAGCATCAAAATCAAAGACTTTTAACATATCAGTCACAACATCTGGAGTCTCCTCTACTTCCTATCAGGCATACAAAGCATAGAACTTATTGTGTCTGGGGGCACTACCTTATGGAGCTCTTTCCAGGCCTTGATATTAACTCTTCTCTTATTCCAGATTCAATGTTTATTAGTGTGCTTGAGTGTCCCAATTCTGCATTAGACTTGTTCCTTGGATAATACCTTAGCTTATTCATCATTCAAGGATAAATGATCCCTAGGAGATGTTATAACACTCCTACAAAATTTCCAACTCAGATACTCCAAAAAAAGTGTAGGAAGGAATCTAATACTGACTTCTAAGGACAACCTCTATGAGAAGTAAAAGGATTTACCAACCATCGATGGGATATCATGAAATCCAATCCTATATCCTAAAGCTCAGTTGAACAACGAACCAATTTTAGGATTTGTAGAACTTTTTACGACTCGTAGACTAGCCTGCACATCCAAAGTTTTTGAAATTTTCTAATTGTCAAGCTATTCCATGAAAAAAGGTCTACGTCTCATAATTTAAACTATGAACCACATTCTTCCTTTTGTAGTTTCAAGTCCTAAAGCATAGTCTCAGTAATTTTCTACTCTTTGACAGGATGAGCCCGTGCAAGAGATCACGATCCATAAATGGTAATTGTAGACCCAAGGATCAAGAAGTTGGCATTAAGTCCAGTTCCATAATAGAAACTCTACGAGCCGTAGACTAGTCTATAATCCATAGAAAGGTCTCATAGATTAGTTCGATAGGTTTTTAAGAGAGGTTATGTTAGTCTTTTTACACCCTTTCTGATCCTTTCTCTGATGGTTCTACACCTAATTAAGTTTCTAAACATTATCAGTCGATCTACTTACTCTAACAAAATCTTATCAAGACTTGGAATGTGGTTTCAAGAGCAGAAAACTTAGGGTTTTCAAGCACCTTCTTTAGAGTTCTTCAAGAATCTAGTTCTTCCAGGTATGTCAAGCTAATCAGAGTGTTGGAGTAGGTTCGTCTTCACGTTCTATACCTAAATTCAGTCAGTAAGAGTTTAACCTAGGGTTTTAACCAAACCTTTCTTGAAATTCTTATTTCTATTATTCTTTATTATTATATTAGAATCACTATCATTGAATTTATGATTTCTTACATTATTTGAGTTCTTGATTGTTGTTCATGTTGACATATCATATGAACCCAAGTTGAGTGAGTTGAAAGATTTACATTGCTATACATTGTGCATTATTTTTATTTAAAGTAAATTTCAAAGCTATTAGTAAAGTAAAGTTTTAAGGAGATTTGAATGTTCCAAATGTATTGTGTGATTTTAGAATGAGCATGATTATATATAAAGAAAGTATAGTATATTGGTTTTGCTTTTAGAAAATTATTCCCTTGCAATTCTATCCCTAATGCATGATTTTTAGAGTTCAAAGTGAGATAAAATGTTTTACATTTGTCATCAAATATGAGTTATTAAGAAAATATAAGTGGTTCCAAACACATATTTGGTGTTGAGAAAATTATGTTTACTTTAAAAAAAGCATTATCGGTTGTAAACAAAGCATTACTAGTATGAGAAGCATTATAAGTTATGAGACATTAATTTTTCTCTTTTGAGAGACTAGTTTGAGTAATTACCTCAAATCCAGAAAAGATAATGTTTCTAAACATTGTAGATGAGCATAATAAATGATTTGGGAGTAGTATTAAACACCAATTCGAATACGAATTTAGATAACTCCAACTCCATTAACTACATAGTCAGCATAAGATAGGATGGTATCAATATTTATATGACTCCTTAGTCACCACAGAGATGGCCAAGCTAGATGGATCCATAAGTTAAGCTTGTCCTTTACCCTGGCAAGGTATTGGATAGCTCTATGATGTGTACAAGACGTTGAATAATGACGAGGCTCATAGTGATGATTGTCGATTAGATTAACTCCCTAAAAAGTAAAGCTTATTGTTTTATATACTGAAATGTATTATTTCTATATTAAAGGATTTTCTTTTATTATATTACATATTCAGTTGAGTTGATCTATTTTTCAGAGCCGAGCATTTTGAGTATTATATTTTTCATACATTGAGTTTTTCTCATTAATGTATTAAAATAAGTATTTCTTATGTACCATGAGTTGCTGTCACACCTAGGAAGGGTACACTAGACGTGGCCGACACCTAGAGAAAATTCTAGTCCACAAGCGAACCACTTGGCATTCATTCAATGAACATTTTTAACAAATCAGCAGAAGACTATGAAAATAAAAGGTGGACAATTTGGGTCTTATAAAATCATATCAAATAGTTCAACATAATATCTGATCAACAAATCGACTTTAGTCTATGTAGGCTCTATCAACTGCTAATTGGTGTCAATTACAGACCCATGGCTACCTCAAATCAGAATAAAGCATGTCTAAAGTCTAAGAATAAAAGCTAGATGGAAATATAAATGAGAATCATCTGGGGTAGGAGGGCTCACCAACTAAGCTGACTGCAATAGATCCTCAACAGTGCGCTTGTTGATGGTCTCTAGTACCTATCTCTGCATCATGAAATGATGTTGTCCAAATAGACGTAATTACGTGGAATCTACAAGTATGTAAAATGACTGAATGAAACAAGTACCAAGGTAGAATACTATCAACTCAGATAACTCAAATCAAGAGATAAAGTACTTAATCAAGATGTCAAATGTCTATCTAAGGCAAGAATAAAGAGTAGACAATGACCCATCCTTACAATCAAATCCAATCCAATAAGAGTACTATCAGTACAAAACCTATCTGGGAGTTTGTCTTATCCGACACACTTATGAGCCAATGGTTGTACAATAATTCTGCTAATATTACCACGGTTGTTCCGTACTTACCAAGTGAAGAACGAAACGGATCCATAATAGATCTGGTTAATCAAGTCTGCGACTGTTCAGGGACTTCCAATCAAGAGGGAACATTTGATTTAACGGATTTAATCCTCACCTACGTTTGACGACGTAATTAACGAGATAGACTTGGCATACTCTTACTCATTTTAGAGCTCAGTACTCCTCCCATGACTCAATGCTCATAAGACAACCTATTTCATTCAATCATGCCAATGCGTATCATAAGGACCCTCATAATTCCATCAATTTTATCACAATCGGGCCTTTTGGCTTATGAATCATCTAATCAATTCAATTCTAAATCAATCTTTCAAAAGAGCTTAAATCAATCAGTAAAAGGGCAATCAATTAGGCCAATCTTTAGAGTTCAATTATAAATACTCACAGGACTATCAAGTTCTATAAACCAATCATCATGCTCACATCATAATCAAAATTAACATTCTCAAGTCAAGGCTCTAGACTCAATCCTTGGTTCATTCATGCAATCTTTATCAAAATAACATGTAGTGTTTTCTGAAATTACTCATGAAAAGTATTTAAACAGTAAAATCAAGTTCGTGATAATTATCAACATATGAAAATACATAAAATATATATAATTTACAATAAAACATTCATGAGAAATATGTATAGAGGTCAACACTTTCACAATCTCTCTACTACCATTAATATGGGCACATGGAAGAACATTCTCATGTGACAATCAACTTTGCAAGAATTCGTCCTCAGTTTCCTTAAACCCTCGCTTTTTCTCTCTTCTCCTTATCCCTATTCTTCATTAGATGTTTAGAAAGGCTTTAGAATGAGTGTTAAAACCCTTTTTATGCTCAAAACAACCTATTTTGATCATGTTTTAAGCTTAGGAGAGGTTGGGAAAGGTCTGGAATACTTCTCGCGAAAAAAATGAAAATTTTCTCTTCGACGTACCAAGTCCACGTCGCGGACTTGATCATTTATTGGGTTTTTCATTGCAAATTTTTTGATCGAGTTTTCTAACTCCATCGAAAATACTGGGATCACAACCAAGTGTAAATTTACATCGCGAACATGTGGCGCACTTTTTTGGAATTGCACTTTCGCATTAAAAAAATTATCTTTCGATCGTATTTCTGGCCTCGATTTTGCCGACAGAGTTTAGGAAGATACATTATGCGAGCGTCTCTTATCTATGGGTGTTTTGAAAATTTTACCGGGTGTTACGGTGTCTCTCCCTTGGAATCCCTCGTCCTCAAATAAAGAGTAAAGATGGAAATCAAGGCATGAATAACAATGATGACTCCTCTCGACAATCAATCAACCAATCAAACTCTCGACCAATCAACAATATAGACAATCACTAACCCATCTCAAGAATAAGCAAATCAACTTAAGGATGGACAAATCAATTTAAATCAAGAGTAAGGACGTTACCTTCAACATTTTCGTCAGCAAACGCAAATAGATACAGGTATTTAGCTTTCATATCTTTCTTAGCTTCCCATGTGGCTTTCTCAACAAATTGATTCCTCCACAAGACTTTTACTAAGGCTATCTCTTTGGTTCTCAATTTGCGAACCTGACGATCAAGGATTTGGACTAGAACCCCTTCATAGGACAAGCTATCCTTCATTCCAATACTCTCAAAAGGTATTACTAACGAAGGATCTCCCAAGAATTTCTTCAACATCAAGACATGAAAAACTAGATGAATTGTGTCTATCTTAGAATGTAACTCTAATTCATAAGCAACCTTCCCAATCCTCTTCACAATCTGATAGGGGCCAATTTAGAGAGGACTTAGTTTCCCCCTTTTCCCAAATCTCATGACATCCTTCATGGTTGACACATTCAAGTACACCCAATCACTCAACTCAAACTCTAAGTCTCTTCTTCTCATGTCAGTGTAAGATTTTTGGTGGCTTTATGTGATCATCAACCTTTTTCTTATAAGCTTCACCTCCTCCATAGATTGATGGACCAAGTCTAAACCAATCAACTCGGCTTCACTGACCTCAAACTACCTAATTGGTGATCTACATCTCCTCCCATACAAAGCCTCATAGGGAGCCATCTAAATACTTTCATTATAACTATTGTTATATACAAATTTGATTAGAGGTAAAGGGTCATCCCAGTTTCCCTTAAAGTCAAGGATACAAGCCCTTAACATATCCTCCAAGGTCTGAATGGTACGGTCTGTCTGGCCATCTGTCTAAGGATGAAAGGCAGTGCTCAGATTCATCTTAGTTACAAATCCTTTCTGAAAAGAAATTCAAAATTGGGATGTGAATTGAGCTCCTTTGTCCGAGATGATGGACAAGGGAACTCCATGCAACCTTACAATCTCGTGGATGTACAACTTGGCATACTCTTCTGTAGTGTCGGTCGTCTTAACTACTAAAATATGAGTTGATTTAGTCATCCAATCCACAAGAACCCATATCGAGTCTTGTTGCCTTCGAGACCTCAGTAGATCGGTAATAAAGTCCATATTGATCATCTCCATTTCCATTCAGGAATGTCAAAGTTCTGAGCTAAATCCACCTGGCCCTTTATGCTCAACTTGTTGACAATTCAGGAACTTGGAAACAAACTCACTAATATCCCTCTTCATTCCACTCCACTAATAAACTTCCTTCAAGTCATGGTATATTTTGGTAGATCTAGGATGAATGGAATATCTAGAGATATGGCCTTCAGCCATAATTTTATTTCAAACACCATCAACATTTGGAACACACAATCTACTATGGTATCTCAACACACCACCTCCCCTTTTGGAGAAAACTACCACCTTATGTTTGTGAACACATTCCTTCAATTGAAGTAAAACAAGATCTTGGTCTTGCTTTTCTTTTACCTCTACCACTAAAGATGACATCCGACTCATTTTGGACATTAACTCCTCCTTCATCATTCTTTTCGAGTTGAACTCCCAATCATGCCAACGCATGCACTTCTTTAGTCAATTCCTTCTTCCCTTCCTCAACATGGGTTGTACTACCCATTGATAACCAGTTAAGAGCGTCACTAACAATGTTAGCTTTACCTGGGTAGTAGAAAATACCATGTGATAGTCGTTAAGTAGCTCCAACCATCTGCTCTGCCGTAGGTTGAGCTCTTTCTGAATGAAAGCGTAATGCAGGCTCTTGTGGTCAGTAAACACATCCACATGTACTCTATAGAAGTAGTGGTACCAAATCTTAAGTGCAAATACCACCATTGCCAACTCAAGATCATGGGTTGGATAGTTTCTCTCATAAACCTTAAGTTGTCTGGAAGCATAAGCTATTACTTTTCTCCTCTGCATCAGCACACAACTCAATCCCACTCTAGACATATCACAATATTTCACAAAATCCTCTGGTCCATCAGGCAAGGTTAAAACTAGTGCAATAGTCAACCTTGTTTTCAACTCTTAGAAAATATTCTCACATTCATCGAACCACTGAAACTTGACCTTCTTCTGAGTCAATTTAATCAGTGATGAGGACACGGAAGAAAATCCTTCAACAAATCTAAGGTAATAACCTGCTTACCCCAACTTCTTATGTTAGTCGGAGAGGTTGGTCTAGGCCAGTTCTTAATCGCCTCAATATTTTGGGTGTTACTTTAATACCATCACTCGATACAAAATGGCCTACAAAAGTCACAGACTTTAGCCAAAATTCACACTTTGTGAATTTTGCATACAGCTCATGGTTTTTGAGAGTCTGGAGAACGATTCTGAGGTAATTGACATGCTCCTCCTCATCTATCGAATACACTAAAATGTCATCAATAAATATAATCACAAGCATATCAAGGTAATATATGAACACTCTGTTCATCAAATCTATAAAGGATATAGGTGTATCAGTCAACCCAAAGGTACATGACCAAGAACTCAAAATAGCCATAACGGGTCCGAAAGGTTGTTTTTAGGATGTCACATTCCCTTACCTTTAACTAATGGTAACCAAATCTGAGATCTATCTTCGAGAAGCAAGAGGCACCCTGAAGCATGTCAAACAGATCATCTATCATGGGAAGAGGATATTTATTCATTATCATAACTTCATTCAGTTGCATATAATCAATGCGCATTCTAAAAGACCCATCTTTCTTTCACACGAATAGGATAGGAGCACCCCAAGAGAAACATTTGACCTAATAAAACCCTTCTCTAGCAAATCTCACAATTGTTCTTTCAATTCTTTCAACTCAGCAGGGGCCATCCTATAAGGTGGAATCGAGATAGGTTGGGTTTCAAGAAAAACATCAATCCCAAAGTCAACCTCCCTATCAGAAGGGCCTCCAGGAAAATCCTCAGGATATACTTCAGGAAACCCATTCACAATCGGAACTAACTCAAGAGTAAGGGGCCCAACATCATCAGACTTGACTTGCACGAGGTGATAGATACAACCTTCAGAAATTAGATTTCTGGCCCTAAGGTAGAAAACAAACTTACCTTTAGGTACAACAGAATCACCCTTCAACTCTAGGATTGGTTCATTCAAAAATTGGAACTTAGTGAAGTCCTATAATCAATTAAGGCATAACAGGCGTGAGGCCAATCCATGCCAAGGATCACATCAAAATTAGGCATCTCTAATTCAATCAAATCAGTAAGAGTATCCTTATGATGGACGGACACTACACAATGTCTATAGATTCTTAGCTAGAATAGACTCACTAACTAGAGTAGAAACATCAAAGGGCTCTAGAAGACACTCAGGAGATCAATCAAATCTACTAGACACACAAGGAGACAAATGAAAATGCGGCTACATGATCCATCAAAACATAGCAATCAAGAGTAAAGACTCGAATCATACTCGTTGCAACATCTGGAGAGTTCTCCTGATTTTGGTGACTACCCATGACATACAAACGACTTGAAGCTCAGCTTGCGCTTAACGTAGCACCTTTTTGGTTTTCTCTAGATGGTAGGGTTGGTGCAAAAGGTTGAGCCCGATCAGCCCACCTTGGACATCCTCTCTGAAAGTGACCAAATTGGCTACACTTGAAACATGCATCACTTCCCTCACAGCATTTTCCCAAGTGTAATTTGTCACACTTACCACATGGTGGCTTATCCTGTGAACCTTGAGCCACACTAGCCTGTGACTAAGATCCCTGGACTCCGAAATTTTGAGACCTATGTTCATTCTTGTTTCTGGAAACAAGCGCATTCCCAGAAGATGGTGCTGGCCTTGACTGAAATCGGTTACCATTCTCATGTCCTCTCTTCCCAACCTCATGGCTGGATGTTTTGACCCTCTTATTTCTATACTTTTCCATGTTTTGCTGCCTTTCCTCATCAGCTTATTGCACATAACTCATCAATCTCCCAATATCCATATCACTCACAAGCATAGCTCCTCTTACATCTTTCTTTGGCCTTTTGTTCATCCTATCAACATACAACCCCATTCTCCCTCTTATATTTGCAACCATATTCGGAGCATAGTGATAGCTGGGTGAACTTGATCCTATACTCCTACACAGTCATAGAGCCCTATTTTAGATTCAAGAACACTCTTACCTGGTATTTTTTTCATTCTCTCGGAAAGAAACGCCCCAACAAAGCTTCAACGAACACTGGCCAACTCTACCCTTCTTCCACTTTCAAACCATAGTCTAACAACACCTTTTAACTGGTAGGAAGCCAACTCAATTCTATTAACATCATCCACATGCATCACCTAAAACATTTTCTGAAGCTCATAAATATAGTTCTCTGGGTCCTCATTAGGTGTAGACCTTGTGAACTCAAGCAGGTTCATCCTCAAGAACTCACAGACTCTAGATGTGTCCTGTGCATCCTGTATACCCACTCTTTATCCAGTAGTAAGTGTTTTCACAGCCTGGGCTAAAGTCTGGATAGTCTGGTGAAGCTCAGCATTTGAGATTTTAGCTTGTGGTGGCTGCTCAACAAGGATAGCTGGGCCTATGGGTTCATCCTGATCTTGGGGCTCAGGGAGTTAACATTTTGTCTACTAGGACGCCATCTTCCTCTAACAACTCTTCTTGGAAGCATGATCACAATTCTGCAAATGCGTAATGCACAAACTAGATAAGAGCTTTCATATAGTTTTAACTCTATCGCACGAATCAGAATCTGAAGAAGTGAAACATTTCCTAATGTATTATAGCTTCCTGCTTATAAAGTGTGGTGCACAACATACCCATAAACAAAATACTACTAAACACGACTTCATAGACTCCCTAGGACACTTGAAGTTTGTGCTCTGATACCAAGTTTGTGACGCCCCTAAAGGGTAACCTAGACATGGCTGGCACCCAAAGACTATTGCTAGTCACCAAGCGAACCACTACACCTCATCACATTTATTCAATCAACATTGCAAAAAAAACCGTGGAAGACTATGAAAATAAAAGGTGGACAATCTGGGCCTTATAAAATCATATCAAATTAATCAGGTTAGTATGAAAGAAACTAGCTTAACATAATATCCGATCAACAAATCGACTCTAGTCTATAAAGCCTCTATCAACTATTAATTGGTGTCAATGACAGACCCATGGCTACCTCAAATCAAAATAAAGCAAGTTTAAAGTCTGACTCTAAAAGGTAGAAGAAAATATAAATGAGAATCCTTCAAAGTAGAGAAACGCTGACCAACTCAGCTAACTGCAATAGATCCTCAACGGTGCATCTGTTGATGATCTCTACTACCTGTCTTTGAATCATGAAACGATGCATTCCAAATCGATGTCAGTACGTGGAATGTACGACTATGTAAAATGGCTGAATGAAACATGCATCAAGATAGAATACTATTAACTCAGATAATTCAAATTAAGAGATAAAGAACTCAATCAGGATGTTAAATGTCTATCTAAAGCGAGAATGAAGAGTAGAGAATGACCTATCAATACAACCTAATCTGATCTGAATCCAATCCAAACCAATCATAGTACTATCAGTATAGAACCTGTTTGGGAGTTTCTCTTATCCGATAACAATCACTTATGAGCCAGTGATTATACAGCAATCCTACTGATGTTGCCTCAGCCGCTCTGTACTTGCAAGGTGAAGAACGAAACGGATCCATAATAGATATGGTCAATCATGTCCGCTATTATTTCAAGGTCTTCCAATTAAGAGGGAATATCTGATTTAACGAATTCAATCCTCACCTACACTTGCCGACATAGTTAATGAGTTTGAGTTGGGCTTCTCTTACTCATTTTGGTACTCGGTACTCCTCTCATGACTCAATGCTCATAAGACAATCCATCTCAATCAATCATGTCAATGAGTCTCATAAGGACTCTCATCATTCCATCAATTCTATCATAATCGGGCCTTCCGGCCTATTAATCATCTAATCAACTCAATTTTCAATCAATCTTTCAAAGGAGCTTAGACCAATCAGTAAGAGGGAAATTAATTAGGCCAATATTTAGAGTTCAATTATGAATACTCATAGGACCATCACGTTATATCAACCTATCCTCACGCTCACATCACAATCAAAATCAACATTCTTAAGTCAAAGCTCTAGACTCAATACCTAGATTCATTCATGCAATCTTTTATGAAATAACATGTAGGGTTTTTTGAAATAATCCATGAAAAGTATTTAAATAATAAAATCAAGTTTATGATGATCACAACATATGAAAATACATCAAATATATAGAATTTACAAGAAAACATTCATGAGAAACATGTATAGAGGTCAACATTCTCATAATCTCTCCACTACCATCAATATGGGCACATGGAAGAACATCCCCATATTTTAGTTTAGCTTTACATACCTTGTGTGGAGTTTGACAATCAACTTTGCAAGAATTCGACCTCAATTCTCTTGAACTATCACTCTTTCTTCTTCTCCTTAACCCTATTCTTTGTTAGATATTTAGAAAGGCTTAAGGATGGGTGTTAAAACTCTTTTTACACTAAAAATGACCTGTTTTGATTGTGTTTTAAGTTTAGGAGGAGTCGGAAAATCTCTGGAATGCCCCTCGTGAAAAATAGAAATTTTTTTCTTCGGCGTACCAAGTCTGCTTCACCGAATTGATCATTTTTCGGGTTTTTCGTCAAAACTTTTTTGATTGAGTTTTCTAACCCCATAGAAATTATTTAGATCACAATTAAGTATAACTTCGGGACGTGGACATGTCACGCACTTTTCTGAAATTGCGTTTTCGCATCGAAAAATTATCTTTCGATCCGGTTGCTCTAAAATCAATCAAGACTAATTTTTCCACATAATTTTCCATGATGATTATATTTTTGGCCTTGGATTTGCCAACAAAGTTTAGGAAGATGCGTTATACAAGCGCCTTTCATCTAGGGGTATTTTGATAACTTTACCAGGTTGCTTTACTTGCATGACATACTTTTATCAGTTGAGTTATCTCAGAGTTTAGTTCTAAAGTTGAATATCCTATTTAGAACTATTTTTGACCATTTTACATACCATATATTTCATGTATCGACCCCATTTGATGATGCATCATTTTATGATGCAGATTCAGATACCCATGATAGCAGATATTCAGTAAGGTAGTCTCCATCAGCAGTTAGTGAAGCCTCTTTGCATTCAAAGGAGCTTGGGAGTATTTCTTTTGTTTATATTTCAGTTGAGGTAGCCATGGACCTACCTTGGTACTTATTTCAAAATTAGTACTTTAAAGGCTTCATAGAGTAAAAAGATATGAAAGTCTTGAGTCTATTGATTTAGTTAAAAGACTTGAGTCTCATGAATACTATATACATCCTTGTTCATTTATGATGTTTAGGTATTTCCCTGAGTAAATTTGTCAGGGCAAGGGGTTCGCTTGGGACAAGAAATAATCATTTTTCAATACCAAATACATCCAGAGTGTAGGCTCAGGGCGTGACAGACACCTGATCTAATAATCACAATCATAATCATAACCATAATGACTAATTTACATCTTTCCAAGTTCAAGTAATATGTTCATTGCATGCAATTTGAATATAAGTAATCATTTATTAGGTTCATTCCATCAACTTTTTTATTTACATACATGTTGGTGGTACTACTGAAGTAGTTAAAAAGTATATATAGCACAAACGAGAATAAAACAATCACCTACCATGCAACCACCACACTTGAAACCCCATGGAAATCACTGGATTCATCGTATGATGTCATAAGCACACAGAGCTTTCACATTCTCCTTTTTTTAAAGTTAGGATTAGGCATACTCAATAATCCGCCTAAAGAAGTCAACATGAACACACCCGCGTATATGTATCCATATAGCTCCACACTAGATTATCTCGTGTCCCACGTCTTACTATCCCTTAATGCTTTCATTACATATTAACATTATCTGAAGCATCTATCCATCTTAACAAGGAGAATCACAATTAATCTTGCAAGAACTAGACTCTCGCTACTAGGCATAGACAAATAACAATTATATTCAGACAATACCTTCTTCTTCTAACTATAAAGACAACCTATTAGCCAGCCAAATTCCATGCTCGTCAATTTACATGATACTAAGGATGAGAATAGATTTACAACTACTCAATAAGAAAAACTTAGACTACCTAGGCACCAAGCAGATTCTGCATGATGACACCTAGCCTACCTAGGCACCAAGTAGATTTTGCATGACAAAGATTCCACTTTTGATCTTCGGACAACAATTTGATGGATTGAAATCCATGGTCACAACCCTCTTTGCACTAGAATCCCTTCTCTATCTTCTCTCTAAGACTAGAGAAATCTTTTGAGGATTTCTATGTTTGTCTATTTTAGGCATTTCAGAAAACAGAAGAACAATAGAGATTCACAATTTTTAAATCTAGCCCATCAATCCCGCTATAACGGGCTTCATCTTTCCATGGAGGCAACATTGGATGATACCTATCCGAGAGAAATTTTGAAGCACAAGATTAATAGTATATATCCCAACAATCTATCACTTAAACTTTAACCATCATAAATGTTATAATATACTATATTTAAAATCATGATTAGTAGAATATAACCTAACAATCTGTCATGATCTGAACCTAGGGCCTAGGTGTGATACGGCGAATGAGAACCCGAAGGTCCCCAGACAAGCCTCTTAAATCATAATTCCACATTATAGGTTTAAATGACAAATAGATGACAATGAAATATGGGGAATGGGAATAAGGGACAACTTGTAATCATAAGTGGAAGCATAAGTTAAATAGTTTAAAACATACCAAGTGTAGTAACGGTCCAAACACACCTCTAATCAATGACAATAAACAGAGCCAAGAATACAAGCCTAGGCCCCTCAATACTAAGTCAAAATGAAAACACATGAAATATCTGAATAACAAAGGCAAAGCTTGAAGATAAGGGTTTTGTTCCCGATGAATGGGAACTCACCAAAGCTCAAAGTCTTCACGAGCAATCTAGCCATGCGGAGGAGGATAAGATAGATCTCCTGTCCCTACATGATTATAGCATGTAGGTAAAAAATGCGGTTAGTACTTTGGAATGTACTAAGTGTGCCGGTATGCGATGCAACAAGTAAATATAATGACAAAGAATACTTACCGAATATGACAAACTCCAAGCATAAACAATATATTCAGTTCCAAAGTAAAGCGTAAAATAATGCCATAAAAATACACAGAGAAGCACATAAGCAAATATGTATGGAAATAAGACCATAACCGACAAAACTATATGAGCTATAATATGAAATACTGATGTCATACCCTGCACCGGCCAAAGAGTGAGTCAACTAATTGACTTCTTTCAAAAGAGGTAAGGTCCAGTGAATTGAAAATAATTAATTAAGAATTCAAAACTTTTTCATGGAACAGACATATGAATATGCGTAGATCATACTTTCATTCCACTTCCAGTCCCTATGTTAATAGGAAAGTCTTTTTCAAAGATTCTATATAAATTTCTCTATGAAGTCGAGATAGTCCCTTTCAGAAAATTCTAAAACTAGTAGAAATGCCTATGCTTTATTCTTCTGAATAGGGGGGGGGGGAGATACTATTTCACCAATCGAGTCACAGGTATCTAACATATTCATACCTAACGTTAGCGACTTTAGCGGCTTGGCCAGTTACTCAAGATTCTAGATTATTCTATTTTCTCATGCTAGCAATGTACAGTGGTCAAATTGGATCATTTTCGTCTAGGGACCTTTTATTTTTTTTCATCATGTGGGAGTTATAATTAATTCCTGTTTATATACTTCTAGCCATGTGGGGAGGAAAGACCAGGCCGGAATAGGGTTATGTACATTCTTATAATGACAAGGGGCCATTCGTGGAACAATTGAAGGGATGTGGTGCAGCTTGGTAGCGCGTTTGTTTTGGGTACAAAATGTCATGGGGTTAAATACTATCATC
>JAPFFP010015824.1:0-16794 GCA_026153255.1 Solanum medicagineum
TGATATGTTTGTGGTGGTCTTTATTGATGATATATTGATTTATTCTTAGAGTGAGGAAGAGCATGTGAATCACTTGAATGTGGTATTGCAAATCTTATAAGATGAAAGGTTTTCTGCTAAATATGAAAAATTTGAATTTTGGTTGAAAGAGGTTACTTTTCAAGGGCATGTGGTGTCAGGTGATGGCATTAAGGTGGATCCTAAGAAGATGGAGGTGATAAGGAATTGGCCTAGACCCTTAACTCCATCAGACATTAGGAGTTTATTGGCAGGTTACTACCGGAGGTTTGTGAATGGGTTCTCTTCTATTGCTTCCCCTATGACAAAGTTGACCCAAAAGAAAGAAAAATTTATTTGGATCGATGAATGTGAAAAAGTTTTTAAACTTTGAAGGATAAACTTGTCTCCGCTCCTATATTGGCTCTACAGGAAGGATTAGAAAGGTTTGTGGTTTATTATGATGCCTCAAGAATTGGTTTGGTGTGTGTTTTGATGCAAAATGGCAAGGTGATAGCATATGTCTCTAGGCAACTTATGGTGTTTGAGCAAATTTATCCCATCGATGAGCTTGAATTTGCGGCCATGATGTTTTCTTTGAAAATTTGGTATCACTATTCATATGGGGTTCATGTTGATGTGTTTACCAGCCACAAGAGTCTACAATAAGTGTTCACCCAAAAAGATCTTAACTTGAGATAAAGAAGATGGTTAGAGCTCCATAAAAATTATGAATGAATGTACATTATCATCCCGACAAAGCTAATATTGTGGATGATGCTCTAAGTAGAGTGCCCATGGGTAGTTTAGCTCATATTGATGCTGGTAACATGGAGGTGGCTAGAGAGGTTAACTGGTTGGCTAGGTTGGGGGTGAGGTTGGATGAAGGTTAAAATAGTGGTGTGGTGGTTGTTGATGGTTCTGAATCTTCATTAATTGAGGAAGTCAAGTTAAAACAACTTATGTATGATATATTATGAAAGATGAATGATTTACAAGCATGTTTTATTACAATCATTGATCACCTATGCCATATTGAGATTACATATCCATCGCTTATGATTATGCATGTTGAATATATAAGCTTATGTTTTCGTTGCATTGCCCTCCACATACTTGGTACATTCAAACTTACTAACGCAAACTCTATGCCTACATGATATTACCATGTAGGGACCGGAGCTTCTTTTGATCATCCTCCATGTGGTTAGTTCAGTACTTTGGAGAAAAGGTATTGGTGAGTCCTCAAGTCCGAGGATACTATCTACGTTACTCTTGCTATATTGAGACTTCTTTATGTTTAACACATGTTATAATGAGGGTGAGCCCGGGAAATGTCTTGGCCCCCGCCCCATTCTAAGTTAGAGGTGTTGTTGGATACTATGTTATGTTATGTACTTGACTCTTTTATGCTTTTGTGAATATCAAAGACTTCCCTTAGTCCCTCTTCCGTTTATAATTATATCTTCTTGGTGCTTATATTACTTTCACGACCAAGGATGTGTGAATGATATGATAAGAGGCTTGTTTGGGGTCCCTTTGGGTTCTCCATTCGCTGTGTCACGTTTAGACCCTAAGCTTGGGTCGTGACACTATCACTATCTTCCACCCCATTTTATGTGATTATCCTTACACCAACCACCATCAACTTAGGCTTTTGGCTTGAGTCAAGGTGCATAATATCCAACCTATGAACTAGGGCCACTTTTGGTAGCCACCCTCAACTTAAGCATTTTTCCTCAGTCAAGGTGCAAAATTTTCAAGGAAGGACTAGAGCCAATTCCAGGATCTTACATTCAACAAGGCTAAGTTACTTAGGTTTTTACAAAGAAAAGGGTACATGCAAGGCTCAAACATTGGGATCAAGGGATATATTACACATTTGGTTGGTCATTTAGGCTACGTGGATTAATATTGACAATGGCCTAAGATCCTCTTCTACCGAACTAACCTACAGTTTAAGTTAGACTAGCAAGAAAAGTTCTGAATTGAAACACAATATACGAATTTAGCAATGAAAGCTTACACATACATGGCACTGATGACACTATTAACATAGACTTTCAGATCATGCTTTTCCTCATAATTAGGCCTCACTTATCATAACAAGCATTGACAATCAATCAATACTGCATGGTTGCTATCAAGACTAACTAACAAAATTTTGATGGGTCTCATTTTTGACGCAGAAACCAACATATGCCATAGATTTCAGTACTACATGCTACTAATACTACCTATACATCCTAAATGTGCCGGTTCAAAAGAAAATAAATGCCAGGGAAAAAGAACACATGTAAGAAAATCTTGTGAACTCAAAATTTAGGATAGTTATAGGCCATAGTCACTCAGACTTCACTGAGGCCTATAACTACCTACACCCTATCGAAAAGAGTTTGCATTGTCCTCAATGCACAAAATATCACAATAATGAAGCATAGGGGTCAAAAACATACCTGGGAGCCTAAGCGTCAATCTTTCCCTTGGGTTGCCATCTAAGCAACGCCTGATGTATGATCGTGGCAAAACTTAGACAACTTGGGTACTCAAACTTCAAAAAGTGTCCACAGTTTTACTGTCTTCACTTCTTCTACATTGCCAAGATACAGTTTGATTGTCTAGGCATTCACTTTGAATTTTGCACCATTTGTCTTTTCCAACTCAATAGCCCCATAGTAAAAAATGTGTGATACTTTGAAAGGCCCCAACCATGTGGACTTAAGTTTCCGTAGGAACAACTTCAATGTGGCATTGTATAGCAACACCAAACCCCTTGGTGAAAATTAGTGATTGTCAATGCAATGATCATGCTACAACTTCATTCTTTGCTTATACAGAGCTGAACTCTCATATGCCTTCAAGTGGAACTCATCAAGCTCGTTGAGCTGGATCATCCTTGAGTTCGCCTCATTGTTCTAATTCAAATATTTGAGCACCCACATTGCCTTATGCTCAAGCTCCACTGATAAGTGACAAGCTTTACCAAAGACAAGTTGTATGGAGACATACCTATTGGAGTCTTAAATACAGTCCGGTATGCCCATAATGCATTATCAAGCTTTCTCCACCAGTCAGTCTGATTTTCATTCACAGTCTTGGACAATATCTGTTTGATCTCCTTATTGGGCATCTCAACTTGCTCGCAATCTGTGGATGGTAGGGTGTTTCCAGCCAATGCTTTACTCTATATTTTTGAATAGAGATATGAACAATGTATTGCGAAAATGGGATCCTTCATTGCTTATGATCGCCCGAGGGGTGCCAAATCTTGAGAAGATATTCCTTTTCTGTAATTTTGTGACACTCTTGCCTTCATTGTTAGGAAGCGCCACTGCCTCCACCTACTTTGATACATAATCCATAAGCACAAGAATATTTTTGTTCCCATGCAAGCTAACAAACGAATTCATGAAGTCTATCTCCAACACATCGAATAATTTAATCACCATAATAAGGTTTAGAAGGAGCTCGTACTTACAGGTAATTCCATCTTCTCTCTGGCATCTATCATAGGCTTTGGCATAGTCGTGGGTATTTTGGTGGATGGTCAGCCAATAATAGCCACATTGCAAGATCTTATATGCTGTCCCAATCCCACTATGATGCCCACCCACTAAGGATGAGTGACATGCCTTTAGAATGCTCATCATTTCCACCTCAGGAACATATCGACGAATAATCCCATCTGTACATATGCGAAATAAGTATGGATCATCCTAGAAAAACTTCCTCATATCAAGCATAAACTTGTGACGTTGTTAAGTGATGTGCTGTCAAATTACAGCACATTTGGTGCCTAAAACGAGGGATTCTGCAAGTTCTCAATGCAACTTTTATGGTTTTTATGTGTTTTTGTGTTGTTATTGCAGAAAAGGTAGGATGACATGATTTAGAGAGAAAGTTGAAGATATTGCTGAAATGCAAGACATACGAGCCTACCTACGAGTCGTAGCCCAAGCTACGAGTCGTAGTATGATCTTGTAGCATGAAATAGAGAGCAAAAATAAAAAATCTGTGAAGTGGAGGTTAGCCCCACGAGGCAACTCTACAAGTCGTAGGTCTCCCTACGACTCGTATAGGTGGGTTCGTAGCAATAAACAGAGAGCCAAAATTTTGGACCAAGAATTGAAGGCCTAAACTACGAGAGGAGCATACAAGTTGTAGCCCAAGCAATAACTCATACCAGTAGATCGTAACAGTCAAGTCCAAAATGCTAAGGGCTGACTACAAGATCCCAGTTACGACTCTTAGGTCACCCTACGAGTAGTACCTATGCAATGTAGCTTCTGCCAGCTGTCTTTTCTATTTAATTTTTAGGGTATTTTTTAACTAGTATAAATAGATAGTGTTAGGTTTTCTTTTGGAGAGAGTCAACATTCACAACTTCTTGTAAATATTCTAGGAGAATTTTTAGGGTTTAGATTGGATGTTTTATCTTTCAATTTGAAGACCCACTTTTGGGGGATTGAAAACTCACATTGTACTCATTTGCCATTAATTCAAGCTTGTGGTTTTCAACTTGAAGGTGTTCTTGCTCTTCATTACTTTGGGTAAACTCTCAACTATGTTATTTATTTGCATTATTGTTGATTTTTCCTTAGCCATGAGTAGCTAAGCACCCACAACTTGGGGTTGTGGGAACCATGAATAGCCTGAAATACCCTAGACTTTGTGCATTTCTTTAATTGGGATTTTGCATGTATTGTTTATTTCCCTTCATTTTTTTCGTTGTTTGGTGGTGGCCAACACCAAGCCCTTCCTATTATCATGATCCCGATCAAGGTAGTGACGAATAGGATAAAGGAAGTAAACGATAGGATTCAATTGATGTGTTCACGTCTAATCAACCAAACCTGACCAAGGGGAGGTTGACTGGGACAATGGGTAATGATCAGTTGGCACACCATGGTTGCCAAGAACGTGCCATAGTGAAATTTGACCTTCACCTTCACAAGAGGGATGGAAGAACCTAAGTTACCATCCTGCATGCGAATTCCCAATTAGAGTTGTGTTGTCTAAGGTAATCGAGTCAAGGGATGAAGGGGGAACACAATTATCATGTTGTCCACAAATTTGAGTGTCTTCCCGTATAGTTAGTTTAGTTTTTTACTTTTGTTCTTGAATTACAAAGAAAATCCCCTATCTAGAGATTTCATAAATTGATGCTTGAAATGATTGGTAGTGGATCTCTATAGTCAAGTCCCATATTACCTGTGGATTCGACCCTAACCTCTGTTTAGGTTAATTGCTGACAGCGACCGCATTCTTATTGGAGCGTGAACATCATCAGTAAGTAGTCAAGTCCAGTTACACATATCACTAACCAAGTAGTTCTCATAGTCTGCAAACCATAGTATCAAGTCATGGGATGCTGCTAGCACTCTCTCATCAGGGAATGAATCATCAATATTTACCTTCATCAGTAAGATTTTCTATGGCCTCGTCCTCTAGTCTGGAAAAGTGGTTTGCAACTTGATTTCAGTTCCCTTTTCGTCAATCACATCAAAGTCAAACTCCTAGAGAAGAAGTATCTATTGAGTTAATCTTGGTTTTGCATCCTTGTTCGCCATCAAGTACCGTAACTCTGAATGGCTAGTATGTACAATTACTTTGGTTCCCAAGAGATAAGACATGAATTTGTCAAACACAAAGGCCACTACAAGTAACTCCTGCTATGTAATAGTGTAGTTTTTCTATACTGCATTGAGGGATTTACTGGCATCATATATATGAGTAGGATCTTCTCTCTGCACTATCCCAACACTACACCAAGTGTAACCCCACTTGTGTCACACATTATCTCGAAGGGATTTGACTAGTCTTGAGCAATGATGATAGGAGTTGAAGTCAACTTCTGCTTCAACCCTTCGAACACTTCTAGGCATACATCATCAAATATGAACTTAACATCTTTCTCAAGTAGCTTGAACAAAGGGTCTGCGATCTTTGAGAAGTCCTTTATAAAGCGCCTCCAGAATCCTGAATGGCCCAAGAAACTCCTTACACCCTTAACTGAGATAGGTGGGGAAAGCTTCTCAATCACCTCCACTTTAGCTCTAAGCACCTCAATCCCTTCGATGGAGATTCTGTACCCCAACATAATACCTTCCTTCACCATGAAGTTTCACTTTTCCATATTTAATACTAGATGGCATTATTCATGTCTATTAAATACCACCTACAAATGCTTCAAGTAGTCTTTTAAATAAGTCACCGACCACACTAAGGTCATCCATGAATACCTTGATAGTGTCTTCCACTATGTCTGAGAAGATGGACATCATGCATCTCTGGAATAGTCCTGGTGAATTACAAAACCCAAATGGCATCCTTTTGAATGCCAAGGTGCCATAGGGACATGTAAATGTCATTTTCTCTTAGTCTTCTGGAGCAATAGATATTTGATTGTAGCTTGAGTAACCATCAAGAAATCAATGCCAACACTATCCGACCAAGCAATCTAGTATCTCGTCCATGAACTGCATAGGGAAATAGTCCATTTCAATTGATGCATTGAGCTTTCTATATTCCATGAACACCTTCCAACCAGTCACTGGTCGCACGGGGATCAACTTATTGTCGGCATTTGGGACCACGGTGATACCTCCCTTCTTTGGAACACACCGGATTGTGTCCAACCTCTTGACGATATCTTTGTGCACCACCTCTTCCATAGGTGGGTTGAGATGCCTTTAGTATTTAATACTTGGCTTGTAGTCCTTGATCAATTGAATTTTGTGATGCACACCCTAGGTAGGATGCCAATGATGTCTGCAATCTTCTATCTGATAACCTTTTTTAACTACTTAACCACCGCGACCAATACATTTACCTATTCGTCATTAAGATCTGCAACAACACTGAAAGGAAAAGTATTGTTAGCACCCCAAAATACATACTTTAGATAGGATGGAAGATCCTTCAATTCCAACACCGGTGGCTCCTCAATGGATGGTCTAGTGGGTGGTGACTCTCCAATTTTCAAGTCCAATTCAAGCTTAGCTGTGCATCTGGTGAAACCAGATTGACCCAAGGCATTTATCGTCTACTCATAGTCTGGGATGCCATCATTCTCGAAATTCATTAACACTACTTCCAGAGTGTCGACACCCAGTCTTTCTTCGATTAGTACCTTTGGTTCCACCTCATCAACACTCTCAATGATAGAGATCACCTTTAGATCATCATTCCTTTTTTTATGTTGGCAAATATTGAAGATGACCTCATTCTTTCCCAATCTAAACTTGAGTTGGCCCCACTCTATCTCTGCCAGTGCTGACTTAGTGGCTAAGGAAGGCCTTCCCAAGATAATTGGGACATCGAAGTCAACCATGCAACCAAGGATCACAGAGTCTGCAGGGAATATGAATTTCTCTAATTTTACAAGGGTATCATATGCTATCCCCTAGGATTCTTCACCGTTCTGTCGGCCATCAATAATTGCTTGCTCGTAGGTGTAGGGGCTCCCAATCCTATCTTTTTGAACACCGTAAGGGGCTTCAGATTTATGTTGGACCTAGATCATAAAATGCACTTGTGAAATCAATATCTGTGATGATGCAAGGTATAGTGAATGCTCTAGGAACATCTTGCTTCTGCACTAAGAAGCTTGTAGCTATTGCACTGCAATGTTGAAGCTCTTGTGAGAGCTCTTGGCTCACAGTTCACTTCTTCGTGACCAGGTCCTTCATGAACTTTGCATACCTAGGAATCTTCTCTAATGCCTCAATGAGAGGAATTTTGATGGAGAGGTGTTCGGCATGGAGATGAAGGGCTGGAATTTACCTTTCTCCTCATACTTTTTGAGTCTTTAAATGAAAGGAGGGGGAGGTCTAGGAATGGGTTTCAACTTCTATGGTATCATTGTAACATCACTAACCCCATCCTTCGCACGAGCATCTCTGGTCTCTGCATCTTTTCTCTTAACTATCTCCTTACAAACATCATCATCATCAACAAACATTGGAGGTTCAATGATTAGTTTTCCACCACGAGTAGTCACCACTATACACTGTCCTTCATTCTTTAGATTCTGAATTTTATTGCTAGGCAGTGTACCTTTTTGGTGCTGTTTAATTGAGTTGACTTTTGACTAAACAGTTTTTCCAGCTACTCGATAGCAACAGAATGAGAGTCAATTTTCTAATTAATACTAGAGATGTTAGATCTCATCCCCATTATTTCTTCAACAGTCGATCGAATATCTCCTCAGCTCTAGAGCTACCAATACCTGAATCTCAATTTTTCGATATCATATTGATCATTCCTATAACTATCTCTGGCGTCCCTATACAACATCTCTGTCCTAGCCCTTGCTCCTGTTATAGTAGCCTCCTCGATTATTATCTCTAAAAGCACCATCCCTGTTAAAGATCCGACCTTCCTTGATCTTTGCAATAATAGTCCTGACTGGACTCTTGGGTGTTGGTCCAAAAACTCGTTGTCTTATCAGTGATGAAACAAGTGTCCTCTTTATAGTAAGGCTTATCGTACATAGGTAGTCGTAGGCTAATGAGCATTTACAGTCACATATTCTTAGTTCTGTTTCATTAACAATTCCATAATGGTACTAATCTAAGCAAGCTCTTGCATCCTATCCTCATTTACTTTTGCTTGCGTCGAATTAGAACTGACTACGAATGAGCCCTTTTTTGTTGACTTACTTCTCATCCCCAATGCATGATTTGTCATGACCACTTTCTCCAATGTTTCACAAATCACTAGAAATGGACAATCAAGAAGCTAGCCTCCCATGATAGTGTTTGAAATAGCTTGGCTATTCTTATCGAGGGCTTGATAAAAGACCTCCACTAAGGCTTCATCCATGTCTTGTGGTCAGGGATACTTCTCAGGAACTTTGTGAACCTTTGCCACATAGCGATGATTGAATCACAAATTGCTCGAAGTTGTTGATATGGTCCTTCAGCTTAAACTTCTTTGACTTCAAAAAGAACCTCTCCAAAAAGGCCTTCTGCAGTTCAACCTAGCTGGTGATCAAACTCTGTGGGAGCTCAAATAACAATATTATAGCATCGCCTATTAGAGACAATGGTAAGACACGGAGCCCAACAGTATCTATAGACAGATTCTGGCTTCCCATAATGGTCTTAAAAATGAAGACAATATTGTGTAGATGGTTATGCAGATCCTCTGATGGTAGGCCCGCGAACAACTAGCGATTTTGCAGCTTTTGGAGTAACCCACTAAAAATAATGAACTTTATGACATCCAGTAGTGAAGGTTACACAATATCTGTAGTGACATCCATCACCATATGGTCAAGACGATATTGATTCCATGTATGAGCCGCGACCTGAAAATCCTGTGGCGGTGGGTTATTATTGTTCTCATTGTTGTTCTGGTTCAGTGCTTCTTTTCCTTCCTCATTTACAACATTGTTCGCATTGTTCTGGGCGATTCTTCTCAGCATCTTTTGAATCTCAAGGTCAAACGGAGTCAAGGGTATGACTTGACTTAGAGTATTGTGCATACACTACACCTGCATACTGAAACAAATCAAAAACAACAAAAAATGTAAAATGAGGGAAATAAGGATTCATTATCGAATTACTCAAATTAAACCAGTCTAGCCATACTCCCCAACAACAGTGCAAAGAACCCGTTGGAAATATTGTAGACTCAGAGTAATTTCAAGCAAGTCAAGTAACCTACTTATTTCCTAGAAAAGAGGGGTTTGTAATTTGCAGAAAGTAATCCTTAACTAGAACAAGTGTTGCAAAACCAATGAGAAAAGTAACTAGGGTATTGTGTTTCCTGATGTTGCCGAAGTTACACCTCCTTTGTAGAGGATAAAGTGGTCGCTATCAAGAAAAAGAACCTAAGAAAGGTTAGGGTTGAACCTACAGGGAATACGTAGACTCTAAGAGAATTCACCAATTTGCATTTTTCTACACTTTCAACTGACTAACTTTGTTATTTTCACCTTATTTTCCCTTTTTCCTATTTCACGGTCTTCTGGGTACTTTCGTCTTATTTTTCAACTTTTTGCCTTGTTTCAATACTTCATTTTGCTTTTTAACTTACAACTAAGGAATCACATATTTTTCTTGCACCCTATACAATATTTTACCTTTTTCTCAATATCACTAATGGTCACGACCCCAGCCTAGGGCCTAGACGTAACACAGCGAATAGGAACCCAAAGGGACCTAAACAAGCCTCTTAGCATATCAATCGCACATCCTTGGATACAAAAGCAAAGTAAACAATATCAAGAGATAATATAAAAAGGGAAGCAGGCCTAAGGGAAGTCTTTGATAATCATAAAAACATGAAGAGTCAACAACACCCCTAAACATAAAATGGAGCGAGGGCCAAGACCATTTCCGATCTCATCCTCATAATGTCAAATGTTCAACATAAAAAATTCTTAGAAATAGCAAGAGAAGTAAATAGCATCCCGGAACTTGAGGACTCACCAAGCTTATCTTCGAATAATTTCACTAGCCACATGGAGGATGATCAAGAGGGCCTCCGGTCCCTGCATGGTGGTATCATGTAGTCAAAAGTATGCATTAGTACATTTGAATGTACTAAGTATGTAGGATACAATGCAATAAGACATAAGCCAATATAGTCGAAATGCATAGTAATAGGCAATAGATAAGCATAATCTCAATATGCTTGAAGTAAAACATGTTTATAAATCATTCAACTTAAATAGAATATAATACATATGTGGAAGAGACCTCAATCGACAAAGAATAAGACCAAGAGAGCTACAACTTGAAGTCCCGATGATTACCCCTCATTGGTAAATAGGTGGCCTACTTGCCAAAGTTAACCATGCTTCACCTTATGGGAGCCCATCCCATTTCAGAGAAGTAATCCCCCTTACTAGAGACCATCCCATTTTGGGGTGAACTTCATTAAGAAGTGCACTAAATGGATCCACTAGTAAATCAAGGGTTAAGTATACTCCTATGTTGGCACATAGTTCAAGGAAAGAGCGCAAACCCTCCATCTATCGATGCTAAGCCTAATCCTATGGAATAATTGAAATAATCACACTTTAGCAATTTGTAAGAAACATGGAACATGACATATGTAGCTCTAAAACACCTTTGACCTCTAAGGACGGCCTAACTTTAAAACATAAGAATGGATCATCATCAAGCATTACTCTTGCATTAACATCACAGACCCAGACACCCTCCTCCTGCGGGCTGCTCTGCATAACAGTAGTACTCTGTAAAGAGGGGCCAACCCCTCACCTACTCCAACTCTTGAGCTCGTCGCATCTCCTCATCATGTCTCGATTTCCTCAAGACAAGCTCGAGCTCCTACTCCTTTGTGAGCCTCAGATGCACGCGTATCTCGTCTAACTCATCATCCACTATGTAGGGTCTCTTCTCGAGGGAAGATTAGATAGACTCATCAGGAGTAAATAAATCAAACCACCGACATGATGTGCTGCCAAAATACAACACTTTTGATGCTTAAAACTTAGGATTTTTTGTGTTCTTAATGCGATATTTATGGGTTTTATGTGTTTTTGTGTTTAGATTTGCAGGATTATAGGTTGGCTATGATTTAGGGAAAAATATCAGAAGTTACTAGTTTTTGCTATTGTATGAGACCATATACAAGTCGCAGAGCATTCTACAGGTCGTAAAGGTGTTTCGTGGAGATTTTAAATGAGGGGCCAAGTTTTTAAAGTGAAGTCTACAAACATGCAGATGAGTCGTGGAGCGAGTTACGAGTTGTATACCACGTTTTGTGCCATTAGGATCAGAGAAGTGGACTTGCAGGAAATTCATGCGACTAAAAACCCTTTGTGGGTCGTAAACCACTTTATGAGCCGTGAAGGGCTATCATAGAAGAGAAGTCCAAAATTCCCATAGCTGATTATGAGACCCCGACTACGACCCATAGAAGACACTGCGAGTTGTAGAGTGCTTTCGTGGAGTTTGCCAACCAGTTTTTCTAATTTGTTTAGGACTTGTTTTTACTTATTATAAATGGGTTTTTAGGTTAATTTTCAAGAGTTCTGGTCAGTTCACATGAGTTTTTAGTAGTTTTAGGGTTTTTGCTCAGAGAACTCAATATTCTAAAAGTGAAAATTGTGAGAGAGTCTTTGAAACACTTGTGCTTTAATTCAATCTTCAAGCTTGTGATTTTCATTGACATTGGATTTGCTTGATCTTAATTCAATTGTATATGTGTTTAATTATCTCTTCTGAATTCATAATCTCTCATCTACATATAGAATGAGTAGCTAAATCCACAACTAGGGTTGTGGAACCATGGAGAACTAACAAAGTAAAATTAGACAATTAACAATTCTTGTAAGGTGTGTATGCATGTATTAATTATATTTTCTAATGATGGGCAACATTAGAGCCCTCCCAGTGTTGCTGACTAGACCAACGTAGTAATGAATAGGAAAAGAGATTAATTAACAAGATTCAATTGATGTGTTCTCGTCTAATCAACCAAACTGGGCCAAGGGGAGGTTGTACTGGGACTTATAGGTAATGGTTAGTAATGCACACTCTAGAAATTATCTACGATTGTCCAAGTCACATAGTGAAATTTGCCTCTCACCTTTGACTAAAGGGCTTGGTGAACTTAAATTACCATCCTGCAATCTATACACTAGATAAGAATTAGGTCATCTGGGGACTGCGTTGGGGAATCATAGGGAACACAATATCCTAGTTTCTTTCTATTATTGATTTTTCTCTTATGATAGTTAGTTTATTTTCTCATTTATTATTGCAAACCTCCCCCCTTTTATGGAATTGAGTTGGTTAACTACTCGGATTGCATATTGGTGAATTTATCTTGAGTCTATGGTTTGGCGCCATTGACTAGGAATACAGCTAGACTTAGTAAATTCATTAGTAATTGAGTGTTAATCCTTAGTTCCCTCTATTTTACTTTTCTATTTGTTTTTGTTCTTTGCAAGGTGTACGAGTAGGGTATGCCCAACACTCGGAGTCAAGGCAAGCCCTTAAATCTATTTGATCCTGAGATCCATTGAACTAAAAGAATAATGGCCTAAGACAACACCAACAATGTGGCTAAAGCAGACCTGAATCGGAACAATAATGATCATGAAAGGAATGAGAACCCACCTCCTTTGGAGAACATTCCACAACCTCGGGAATTCAACGCCAATGCTTACTAGTGGAATCAGTATAGGTTGACCCCATGGCTGTGGATATGACTAAAGCTATTGTGTTGCCACCACTACCAACAAACTGAAAGTTCACAGTCTCTAGTGGGTTACTTCAGATGCTGCAGAACTGTGGGCTATTTGTGGGCTTACCATCAGAGAATCCACATAGTCACTTGCACAATGTGGCATACATTTGTAAGAGTGTGATAGAGACACAAAATTTGTCCAAGGCGTTGTGAGACTTCGTGTCTTCCCATTTTCTCTTACGACAATGCTGCATTGTGGCTATCTAAGCTTCGCCAGAGTTCAATCACCAGCTGGGAAGATTTGGAGAAGGCCTTTTTGGGAGGTACTTCCCCAGATCGAAGAATCTCAAGTTAAAGGACTAGATCAACAACTTCGAGCAACTTCCTGGTGATTCAATAAGCACTAATTAAGAGTGACTTACAAAATGTTTGAGGAGCATACCTGACCACAAGATAGTTGATGACACAGTCTCTAGTGAGTTACTTCAGATGCTTCAGAACCGTGGGCTATTTGCGAGCTTACTATGAGAGAATCCACATAGTCACTTGCACAATGTGGAATTCGTTTGAAGAGTATGATAGAGACACAAAATCTGTCCATGGAGCTATGGGGCTTGGTGTCTTCCCATTGTCTCTTATGCGCAATGCTGCATTGTGGCTATCTAAGCTTCCACAGAGTTCAATCACCAGTTGGGAAGATTTGCAGAAGGCCTTTTTAGGGAAGTACTTCCCCAGATCGAAGAAACTCAAGTTAAAGGACTAGATCAACAACTTTGAGCAACTTCCTGGTGATTCTATAAGCACTACTTAGGAGCGACTTACAAAATGTTTGAGGAGCATACCTGACCACAAGATATTTGATGACACCTTGGTGGAGATCTTCTACCATACCCTTGATGAGAACAGTCAGGCCTATGCTGACACTATCGTGGGGGCATCTTTCTAGATCAACCATTTGCAAGGATTATAGAATGCATGGTGCAAGTGGTCAAGACAAATCCTTCATGGAGGCAGCGGGATAGGGTTTCCATAAAGTGTTCATATGCTATTAGTGTGGGGTTAGAGCAAGCTAAAATTAATGAAGAAATTATGCAGTAGCTTGGTCAGCTTCGCACAAGCATAGATGTGGCAATAAAGCATAAATAAGAAAGAGTCAATGTAGTAGTCTACCAACCCCCACATGCACCCATGTACGAGAAGCCATACTATGAGGAGGACACATATTCTATGAATGATCAGATGGAGGTTTTCGAACCAACGCCCAATGGTCCAATTAGGACTATTGGTGCCAAGGTCAAGGAAACCAAGGTCAGAACTTTGGCAGAGATGGAGCTTACAGAGACAATTGTGTAGGTTATTATGATAGGAACAAGGGTCTAGATGCAGATTGAGGTAACATACAAGGCTTTAGAAATGGTCCTTATGTGCCACCACACAATCGCAACAAAGGCGCTGGAGATTCTAGAATTGAGTAGATGTTTGATCGCCTTTTGAAGAAGGCTAAGACACAGGATGAGACCCTAAGGGGCATATAATCAGATATTTCAAGCACTAGTTAAAAGATAGTCTCATTCTGTGGCTATCAAACAACTGGAATATCAATTCGGTCAAGTGTCAACTCAGTTGAATCAGCGTCAGAAGGGTACATTGCCTAGTAATATAGTGCAAAATCTAAAAAATCATGGGCAGTGTATGGAGGTCACCACTAGGGGTGGAAAGAACACAATTGACCCTCCCATGTGAGTTGATGTGGATGATGTTCATGAACAGATGGTTGCAGCAAAGGATGCGGATGAAGGAGATAATCGTGGCAAGGATAGGGTGAGTGAAGCAACTGAAGCGCCACAGAGGTTTAAGCCCGTTAAAAAGAGGGAGGAGGAAGGCAAATTCAAGCACTTTCTCTCCACGCTAAAGCATCTATCCATCAACATCCTTCTCATCGAGGTTTTACAGAAAATGCTAGGCTATGCGAAGTATATGAAGGACTTGGTCAACAAAAAGGACACTGTTAGTCAAAAGCTTTCTCAAGAGCTCTCTCAAGAGCTTTAGCATTGCAGTGATGTCACTATAAAGTCCTTGGCTCAAAAGAGTGAAGATCCAGGTGGTTTCAACTTATCCTACACCATTGGAGATATAAAGTTTGCAAGGGTACTATGTGATATGGGTGCCAGTATCAATCTGATTCCCCTTACAGTCTACAAGAAGCTTGGATTGGAAGCCCTACTCCTACTAGCATGCGATTACTGATGACAGATTGAGCAGTGAAGAAACCTGTGGGGATACTCTATGATATGCTGGTTAAAGTGAAAAAATTCATATTCCCTGCAGACTTTGTGATTCTAGACTGTGAAGTTGACTTTGATGTCCTAATCATCCTGGGAAGACCATTCCGACCCACTGGGTCAGCCCTAATTGATATGGAAGTCGATCAACTCAGGTTTAGGTTGAATGATGAAGAAGTTGTCTTTGACATCTTTCAGTTCATGAAGCATCCAGATGAACTGAAGAGTGAAGTCTGGGCAATTGGTGAAGTCTGGGTAACCAATTTGTCTAAGTCATGCCGCGACAATAAATCAGACTCTACTTGGGAGGCAACCCAAGGTTTTTGATGTAAAAAGTGTGTTTTTATAGCTTTATTTTCTATTTTTTGATTCATAGGTAGTTTATGTTCTTCAATTTGATTGTAACTATGGACATTGGGCTGGTTGCATATAAGGTAACAATGTATTTTATGAAGACTATGCACGTACAAGACTAAGTCAGCAAATTTGGCTGAGAAGAGCATCTAGTTGAGTCTCTATGACAAGGTCTAAGAGTCGTAAAGCAGTTTATTACTCATACCCCCTCTCGTAGAGATTCCTAGTAAGCATGTAAATTATGCACTTTAGTCCACGGGCAAACTTTACGATTTGTAGATCAAACTACTATCACGACCCAAGCCTAGGGACTAGACGCGACACGACGAATGGGGATCCCAAAAGAACGCCCAAACAAGCCTCTTAGCATATCATTACACATCCTTGGACGCGGATGCAATTATATATCAACAACAGATAGAAAAAAGGGGAAAACGAGGCTAAGGGATATAGTTGATACTATAGAAACATAGAAAGTCAAAGTATTGCATTAATATATCATAATGTTCCAACAACACCTCTAATACATAGATAGGAGTGGGGGCCAAGACAATCTCCGGGCTCACCCCTCATAGTCATAAGTTTCAAACATAATAAGAGTCAATACATAGAATAAATTCAAGAAACATGTCCTCAGAGCTGAGGACTCACCAAATTTCTTTGAAATATAGTACTAGCCATGTGGAGGAGGGAGATGATCAAGTGGAGCTCTGGTTCCTACATGGTAACATCATGTCGGCATAGAGTATGCGTTAGTACGTTTCAATATACTAACTATGTAGGATGCAATGCAACAATAGATAGACAACATAGGCAAAATGCATACTCACAAGCAATGGATCATAATAATAAATTGACATGTATGAATGATGTTTGGTGGGTAGCAGTGGTTTTTTTAGTTTCTTGATTGACTAAAACCCAAATCTCTGAATTTTACATTTGGAATTACAAGATTCCATCTTTCTAAGGTAATCTTTTTCTGTACCCATCA
>JAPFFP010015845.1:0-16784 GCA_026153255.1 Solanum medicagineum
TTTGATATTATTATTGGGATGGATTAGTTACATGCATATTATGCTTCCATTGATTGCAGGACCCGTAGGGTGAAAATCTAATTCCCTAATGAGCCCGTTCTTTAGTGGGAAAGTTGTAATGTGGTGGTCAAGGGTAGATTCATTTCTTGTCTTAAAGACCAAAAAATGATTTCCAGGGTTGCATTTTCCATCTTGTGAGGGCTAGGGATGTTGAGTCTAAAGTCCTTCCTATTAAGTCAGTTCTAGTGGTAAATGAGTTTTTTGATGTCTTTCCCGATAAGCTTCTCGATGTTCCCCCGAAAAGGGAAATAGACTTTGGCATAGACCTCCTTGTCGATACACAACCCATTTACATTCCCTCTTACCAGATGGTCCCAGCAAAATTGAAGGAGTTGAAGGATCAACTGAGGGATTTGTTAGAAAAGGGTTTCATAAGGCCTAGCAAGTCTCCTTAGGGTGCACCGGTTGATTGTGAAGAAAAAAGTAGTTCCTTTAGAATATGCATTCATTACAGACAACTTAATAAGGTCATCATAAATAAAAAGTACCCTCTACCAAGGATAGATGACCATTTTGATCAACTACAAGGGGCTAGTCATTTTTCTAAGATTGATCTTTGGTCCGGATGCCACCAAGTGAGAGTGAGGGAGTGTGATATTCCCAAGATGACTTTTTGGACTAGATATGGGCATTTTGAATTTGTGGTAATGTCTTTTATCTTGACTAATGCACTAGCTATATTTATATATCTCATAAATAGGGCCTTTAAAGCCTACCTTGATATGTTTGTGGTGGTCTTTGTTGATGACATCTTGATTTACTCCTGGAGTAAATATGAACATGTGAAACATTTGACGGTGGTGTTACAAATTTTGAGGGATAAGGGATTGTTTGCTACGTATGAAAAGTGTGAATTTTTGTTGAAAGAGGTTTACTTTTTGGGGCATCTGGTGTCGGGTGATGGCATTAAGGTGGATCCTAAGAAGACAGAGGTAGTAAAAAATTAGCCTAGGCCCTTGACTCCAACGTAGAGTAGGAGTTCTTAGGTCTAGGGGGTTACTACCAGAGGTTTGTGAATTGTTTCTCTTCTATTGCTTCCCCTTTGACTAAGTTGACCAAAAAGAAGGAAAAATTTGTTTAGACTGATGAATGTGAAAAAAGTTACCAAACCTTGAAGGACAAGCTTATCTCAGCTCCTATTTTAGCCTTGTCGGAAGGGTTAGAAGGGTTTGTGATTTATTGTTATGCTTCAAGGGTTGGTTTGGGTGTGTGTTGATGCAAAATGGCAAAATTATAACATGTACCTCTAGGTAATTTAAGGTGCATGAGAAAAATTATCCCACCCATGATCTTGAATTGACCACCATGATGTTTTCTTTGAGAATTTTGCGTCATTATTTGAATGGGGTCCATGTGGATATGTTTACCGAGAACAAGATTCTCCAATATCTGTTCAGACAAAATTATCTTAACTTCAAGAAAAGAAGGTGGTTAGAACTCCTTAAGGATTATGACATGAGTGTGCACTATCATCCCGGCAAAGCTAATGTTGTGGCCGATGCTCTAAGTAGAGTGTCCATGGGTAGCATAGATCATATTGATGTTTATGACAAAGAGGTGGCTAGGGAATTTCACCGATTAGATAGGTTGGGGGTTAGGTTGAATGAAGTTGAAAATGGTGGTGTAGTGGTTGTTGATGGTTCCATATCTTCATTGATTGAGGAATTCAAGTCAAAACAAAACCTTGACCCAGCCTAGCTAGAGTTGAAGGCTTTGGTGAAATATGGTAAATTGGAGGTTTTCTCCCAAGGGGGAGATGGTACCCTTAGGTATCAAGGTTGATTAGCGTGCCTAATGTTGATGACTTGAGGGAGTTGATTTTGAGAGAGGCTTATAATTCATCCTATTTTATTCACCCCGGTTCCACAAAAATGTATATAGACTTGAGAGAGGTGTATTGATTGGGTGGTATGAAGAAAGATATTTCCAAGTTTGTAGGCAGATGTCACAATTGCCAATAAGTGAAATCCAAACATCAAAGGCAGGTGGCCTAGCCCAAGACATAGAAATCCCTACTTTGAAGTGGGAAGATATCAACATGGATTTTGTGGTTAGTTTGCCTAAGACTAGGAAACACTTTGATTCTATATGGGTTATTGTTGATAGGATGACCAAGTCAGCTCAATTTCTATTGGTAAGACAACTTATGGTGCCAAAGATTATGCCAAATTGTATATTCATGAGTTGGTTAGATTGCATGGGGTGCCCTTGTCTATCATTTTGGATCGTGGTGCTCAATTCAATTCACATTTTTGGAGATCATTCCAAAGGGGTCCTGGTACCAAGGTCAAGCTTAGCGTGACTTTTCATCCTCAAATGGATTGCTCCGAAAGGACTATTTAAACTCTTGAGGATATGCCTAGGGCTTGTGTTTTGGAATTTAAAAGTAGTTGGGATGAACATCCTCCACTTATTGATTTTGCTTACAACAATAGCTACCACTGTAGTATTGGCATGGCTCCCTTTGAAGTTCTATATGGTAGGCATTGTAGATCTACGGTTAGGTGGTTTGATATGGGGGAGATAACTTTGTTATCCCAGACTTGTTTATGAAAGCTTTGGACAAGGTGAGGTTGATAAGAAAAAGATTGAACACAGCTCAAAGTAGACAAGGGTCCTACTCGATGTGAGAAGAAGAGATCTTAAAGTGCCACATGGGAAGCAGAGGTGGACATGAAAAAGTGATGCCCATACCTCTTCCACTCTACTCAGGCTAAAGGTAATAAATTGTGCCCCATCTCTGAATTCAAGTCTTAACTTTCATCCCTCATGTTATTTTCCCATGTATTTATGTTCATCGTAACAAGTTTATAGAGATTTTTATACTCATGTTGAGACTTTTTGAAAATGATAAGTGTATTTGTTGCATTCATGTCCGGCTAGAAACTCCATATTCACTTCTTTTACGCATATTTCTTTGACATTCGGGGATGAATGTTCCCAAAAGGGAGATATTGAAATGCCCCACAGTGCTTTGAAATGTCCCGTAATTCTAATTTCCATATAACTCAAAATCCATGCGTGATTTCAAAAATTCGACTTCATAATCTCGATCAGGGTGCAAAATTGAGCGGGAAATGGGTATAACCCGAATTTTAGAAGACCTGTAGTGAAAAATAATTTTTGCTAATTTTTGAATTTCCAGTGTCTGTCCGTGCCCAGGTCGCGACGCGCCTAGTGCGCGGACAAGTATAAATGTTGCTTTGTGTCTGTGCCACATCGCGCTTGAGCTACTGACCATTGTAATATTTTTCCCAATTTTCTTATTTCATCCAAGGGCATTGGTGCAATAGCCCCATGCCCATTCAGAAGTGAAATCACTCATACTTAGTCATTTTTCAACTCTATAACTCACAAAACACTCTCTAAAACATCTTCAACACTTCATCAAATCTCTTATTCATATTCAAGGATTTCAAGCTCAATTTTGAAACTCAAGGACCCAATCCAAGCTTCAAGTTTTCTTCAACCTCATCTCAAGAATACCCAAGTTTGAGTTATGTCGGTCTTCATCTAGGGGTCCTTTAATCCATGGAGCCTAACCTTCTCTTTTATGAAAATTTGTATGATTTCAAGTTGTATCACTTATGGGTATCTTTTATTATAAAATATGAGAATAAATTATTTTGGGATTTTATCAAGTATTTTTTATTATGCATGAATATCTACTTTAAGCTTATAATATGAGTTGATCTATATATATTGAGGTTATGCATGATTTGATCTATGAAAACTTCGAACTATGATGAACTTTTGATATGGATTCATGATACCCAAATTGGGGGGTTTTACTACAATATTGGTGAGTTGATTTTGAATTGATTTTACTCATCTTGTTTACTCTTGAGTTGTATGATTTGAACAAGTACCATGAACCCACCATGTGTTTGATAAAATTACATGACAAGAATTTTCAAGTTATTTAGATGATTTACAAGTCAAGTGCCTTCATGATGTCAAGGGCTTTCAAGCATGTATTTAATTCATGAAATTATCTATGTTTTTACAAGTAACAAGTTGTGCCCTACTTCAAGATTTTTACCTCTTATGAGTCATTCATGTTAAAGAACTCTCATGTTTCAAGTTAGGCTCACCATTAGAGGTCAACATGTTTCAGAGCTACTCATGTCATGTTATCATATCTTTTCCAAGTCATAAAGCTTATGATTATTTCAAGTATTGCGTGGGATTAGACTTAGCACCAATTGAATACTTTAGATGGGGGCTCGACCCAAGGGGTACTTATATAAAGTATTTTGTCTTTAAACTATGTGCCAACATAGGATTATACTTTACCCTTGCTATTATAATTGATCCATCTAGTGTACTTCATCATGTTTATCATGTTTGGGTTGCCTTGCTACGTACACCATATTTTATCGGGGGCTGTAATTCCTTGGATTCAAAGCTATAGCTGCTTGTTTTATGTCGGTTAAGCTCTTCTCCCATATATGTATGATATATTAGCAAGTTAAATACTTTACATGCATGCTTTGTTACCAGCAATGTTCATATATGGCATATTGAGATTGTACCTATTGTCTATATCTTGTGCATTTTGAATATGTAGGCTTATATCATTGTTGCATTACACCCTGCATACTTAGTATATTCAAACGTACTAACGCATACTGTCTGCCTATATAATATCACCATGTAGGGACCAGAGCTTCTATTAATCATCCTCCTCTATGTGGCTAGTTCGGTTCTCGAAGAAAGCTTTGGCTAGTCCTCAATTTTGAGGATAATATCTACTTATATCATGTTATGTTTGAGAATCCTTCTTTATGTTCAATATTTACTATTATGAGGGTGAGCCCAAGAAGTGTCTTGGCCCCCACTCTATTCTAAAGTAGAGGTGTTGTTAGATACTATGTTTGTATATGCTTTCAAGCTTAACTCTTCTTATGTTTCTATGTTTATGAAAGACTTAGTTCCACCTCCCATTTTCTACTTGATTCTTGTTGATGCTTATGTTACTTCCCAACCAAGGATGGTGCATTTTACAATCAAAAGGCCTGTTTGGGTTATTTTCGGACTTCTTATTCGTCGTGTCACGTTTAGGCCCTAAGCTTTGGTCGTGACAATTTATCCTTGTACCCTTACACCCATATAACCTTTACTTTACATGAGAGTACCTTCTTGGCTATGGGGGCTCAGCTGGTATATAGGCATAGACACTAGGGATCTTACACTATACCTTGATCCTATAACAGTCGTGATAAATTTTTGCTTGGGTTCCATCGGTTGGTTTCTTTGTACACTGTTAGTCCTGCTCAATTGTCTCTCCATTTTCTACTTGGTTGGTACTTCTAGTCCTTCTTAGTTGGGTATTCAGATGACACGGTCATAGTTGACACTTGATCTTCGGATTTCGATAGTCGATGTCTTAGCATGTTGCTTGGGTTCATTTAGTTAGGGATATGTGAATATCTTGACTTGGGTTTCAATAGCTGGCACTACATTACTTCATTCATTATTCTTATCATATTTACCGTATTTCACTCAATCAGCCGATAATGCATATTGGGTGACTTTTACTATTACTCACCCCGATATTTCTGCATCTTCCCATGATGCGAGTCCAGATACTAGCCACAGTCATTGAGTTAAGGGTTCATGGATGAGTAAAGAGACATTAGTGAGCATCACCAACTCTGGAAACTCTGTAGTCTCCTTCAGTTTTGACGGTCATCTATTGTATTGGCCTTTTACTCTATATATAGTTTTGACTTGTTATGTAGGAGTTTCTCCTGGCTATGTATATTGTTATTATTATGTGTGTGTGTATGTATATATATATAAGTTTGTCACGAGCCAAAATAGGCCGTGAGTGGCACCCACATCTAACCTCCTAAGTGGATGAACCAATGATATAAATCTCAACCTATATAGTTATTCAACTTATAAAATATGATAATAATGCGGAAGCTCAAATTATAAAATAGAACTAACAAAATCACTAAAACTATTACACATCGTTTTCCCAAAACTTGAAAGTTACCACATCAAGGACATCTAATCTCAAATAGTAAGTTTAAGAATAGCAACAATAACATAGATAAATAAAATAGTTTATGCCTGGAAAAGTAACGACATCATGCCATAATTGATAGAATCCAATATGAGCCAGAAGGTTACTCACCCTGAAATCTTATATATGATGACCGACTAGAGTTGAGGGTGAGTCAAATCGATTTATTGTGCACTCCACAAAAGCAAAACAAAGAAAAGTACAAGTAGGAGTAAGTATCATTGGCTAACTCCAAATGGAAATTAATATGCATAAGTAATATCAGGAAATCAACTATAACACTTAACAGGCGGCAGGCAACAAAACAGTACAAGTGACAACATCATAAAATGAGTATGTAATCAGATAACACTATCAAGAACAAAAATGAATGAGTACGTAATCATATAACACTATCAAGAACAAACATGAGTACTCAAGTCTCCACACCACACTTCTTTTGGGAGACGGGTTATTTAAAATTGAGTATATTAAATCACTTCAATATGTTTTCCTTTATTATTATCATGCTGGAACGTGGCACCCGATCCAATATATTAATATATATATGTGTCAGACATGACACCTGATCCTATAATATCGTGTCAAACATGACACTTGATATATAATATTGTGTCAGAACATAACACCCAATTCATAATATATCATATTAGAATGTGACACCCTATTTAAATATGTCATGTTAGAACGTGACACCCGATCGATATATATAATTTGTTATTCTTCATCATTACTTTCCACTTCATTACCAATATTTCATCAAGCCTTCTTTATTCAAGGCATCACTTTGATAGATCAAGTTCAAGATTATGGATTTCATGGTCTTGGGATTGCAGACTAGTTCCAACAATATAGTAGTCAACCAAACCACAACAATTAAAGACAGAGAAAATTTCACAACTTTTCTCGATGACTATCAATCACTATTAAGAGTTTCTCTATGATATCGAATAAACCATAACCTACCTCAACCGAAGAATCGAAATCTAGCAAGCTAGTTCACCATCATTTTTCCTTTGCTCAATATCTCTTGACATTTCGAATCTATCAAATATATAATGTTCATAAGCAAACGAGTTGATAAACACCCATATTCCTATATACCTAGCCTAAATCCAAAAACTCATCCAATTCTTTAATTAATTTCCTAAATATCAAGTCCAGGATTAAGTCTTAATTCCCCCAATATTGAAATCTAATGATATTTATATAATGTAACACAATTAATGATTAACCACCTATATAGATATTTTAAAACTTTTTTGCTAAAAGATAATCCCAAACATTAAATTCATATTGATCATAGAAATCTACAACTTGTCCACTTAAAAAGCAATATGCAAATGAGTGCTACTTTATAATTTCTTATATTAATTTAGTAATAATCCAACAATTGGCATGATATTCCATTGTTAGCTATCAAATCAACCTAGACTTGTTGGCTAATTGAATAATTCCATTAGGTTACAAAACAATTGTAATGTAAATATTTTACATATATGCTACAGTACTTACACATAAAGATATAGTATTATACTCATCTTAAAATATACATAATTCATAGAAGTTGAATCAGTTGGAACATTATTGGTGCGTAACTGAATCACATTTTGCTTCTCTTTCGTTTCAATCTCGCCGCATAGGGTATTCTTCATGCAAATTCTCTTCTTCTTTGGTTAAAGTAATAGAGTGTGTGAGTGAGTGTGTATGTGTGTGTGTGTATGTGTGTGTGTGTGTGTGTGTTTATGAGTGTGTGCTTGAGTCAGTAACTTTGTGCAGATGACTTCTAGGATTTTGGTACGTTATGGTTATATTATTGGTGCTCTGCTAGTATTGTCATGTTTAGTATTTCAGGACAAGTTTTTCTGAGTTAGGTTGGCTGGTCAGTAGCCGAGATCTAATAGGTACTATCATAACTGGAAATCAGGTCATGACAATGCCTTATTGCCGATGCAATTGATAAAAGAGAGTTCCTAGCAAACAAACTGGTAGGCGAACTTGACAAGGATATCTAAGTTAATCCTCTTGCACTTTGGATTGAAAGAAATATCCTATGAAATAGTTGTATAAGCCCTGTAAGCCCACAACTGTGTAGAGTAGATCGTTCAACACCTGCGGCACAACTATAGAGCTCATCATTAAACTAAATATAACCAGGTTGAGGCGATAAAACTAATACAAGATCCTCATATTGATCATAACGAATTAAAATATGTTTTGTAGCAAGTAACCCGACTAAACGTTGACGTTTTATACAAAACGGTTTTGGAAGAATGCTCTACAACTCTTGGTTCTGGTACACCACATGAGAACATCATCACAATGTCTCGGTGAAATCCCTCTTAAGTAGCAAACTCGTCTAACTTCTTAAGCCTTAATTATATGGTCAGTTTTCCATGTACATATTGGATTGATTTCAATTGTCTTTTCGGCACAAATTTTGTGACCAAGAATTTTAGGTATGATTGATGCAACATATGTAGGTGAAACACCCATCTTGTGATTCAGAATGTCATATAATCATAATTTCCACTTCTTCAAGCTTTAAGTCTCCATCTCCAATCTTCACCAAGTTCATCTCTAAGTTAAGGTACGTGGGTTTCCTTCATTGGTTCCTTTTGCATGATACCCAATATTCCTTTTACTCAAAATTAATGGTTGAAAGTTGATTTACAAATGGGTCTTGCATATTATGAAATTCGCTGTACACTATGTTAAAGCTATGTAAAGTTGTGACTATTTTGCTACGTTTTGATCTATAAATCTTGGACCTATTGTAAGATTTGATGAGAGGTTTTGATGTATATTACCTAAGGGTGTTTCGAGGTGTTGATTGATGGTTTTAGAATGGATTTTCTTGCATGATTTCCACTTTATATCTCATGGTTTTATACTAGCATTACACACCTTCTAAGTGTTTGACAAAATGTTCGAATGTGGTTTCTTGAGGCTTTGAAGGTCCAAAGCATGAGATATGATATGATTGACTATGTGATAATAAAATGAGCATATGTATATAACATACTCTATATAGAGTGTTGCATTAGACCATACTCGATCTTGGGGGACTAGAGCTTGGGTAACCGAGATAAGGGTTTGTACTCATCAACCATGTGAAGGGTTTGTACATCACCACCATGGTGATAAGGTATGATTATTATCAACCATCTGAGTGGTTTGTACGACACAAGCACCAAAAGGTATGTACCTTTAAAATCTAGCTTGGTCTCTTCTACACATATTATATCCTATATAAGCATGAGTTACTTAAGCATGTTTTACTTGAACATTGGTCATTCATGCCATATTATGTTATGATGTCTATTGCCTATTGTTATGCATTTTGATTATGATACCTATCTATTGTTGCATTACATCGTACATACTTAGTACATTCAAACATACTAAAGCATAATCTTGCCTACATGATATCACCATGTAGGAACGGGAGCCCAAGTTGATCATCCGCCTCCACGTTGCTAGTACGGTGCTACTTAAGCTAGTTGGTGAGTCCTCCACTTTTGGGACCTTAGTCTGCGCTATCTTGTTATGTGTTGAGACACTCTTCTTTATGTTCTATTTGACTATGAGGTGTGCCCGATTGCTTTGTCTTGGCCCTTGCTCTTATCTATGTAGTAGAGGGGGTTGTTGGACATGTTATGTATCTATGATATGAGTTTGGCTCTTGTCTCTTGACTATGATATTGTGCAAGCTTTTCCCTTAGCCCCTTTGCTGCTATTCTTGCTCTTTAATATTTTTATATGCTTTCGCGACCAATTGTGTAATGACAATTTAAGAAGCTTGTTTAGAGTTCCTTCGGGTTCCTCATTTGCCGTGTCATGTCTAGGCGCTAGGCTTGGGTTGTGACAGTAGAGCTAATTCCCCTATGGCTTACTATTGACTCCTAACCATTACGTTTTAGAATATGTCTCAAGCTATTCAGAATGGTCGAAAGGATAGTAACCATCTCTCACTTAAGGGTCAAATCCTCAACGGTAACATATCAAATGCTGAGGTTCATAATGCTAATGGCTATGGACCAAGATTGTAACTGCTCAACTCAACCAATCGATCAATGCCCTCGAGACCTCAAATGATAAGATGGGGGAGAGAAATGCCAAGAGAGCCTGGGTTGAGGGTGTTTCATCTTCTACTAGACTATCGGTGCCCAAGTACATGGAGGAAAGGATCCATTTTATCATTTGCCAAGGGTATGGCAAGAAGTATCAAGGGAAGTGTCTGGTGGCCACTAGGGGTTGTTTCAAGTGTGGCGGTGTTGGGCATAAGATGAGAGATTTCTTGGTGGCCTCAAAATAAGGGAGAAGAAGGGTTCAATTTGAAGGTGGCAATGGTGGGGTAAGTTTTCCAAGGTGCCAAGAATATGGAAAGAATCATAATAGGAGGTTCTTAAGGTACTCAAAGTCTTGCTATGGGTGTGGCAAGATGAGCAACCAAGATTGTTGATTTTCCATATTATCTAAGGAAAGGTAAAGATAATTGTCCCCTAGGGTATGACACTCATGGGACTCAGAGGGCATAAGGTGGTGCCAAGGGTATTTGTGTTGAAGCTTCTCCTACATGTCACGAGTATGGAAGGTACCATCCTAGAGATTTTTCGTCCTGTTCAACTACATGTTTCAAGTATGGAACAAAGGATCATAAGTCAAAACATTGTCCATGGGTTGCTAAGGATTATGGGGGTGACCATTGATGTTCTCAACCTTACCCCTCTAGGGGTCACTAGACTTGGCATGGTGCTTCACCAGTATGTTAAAGGTTTATGATTATGATGTGTATGCATTAACAGGTCTGGCTACTACTCTCTCTTTATTTACTCCTTTTGTTACTAACAAACTTCTTGTATGTCCCAAATTGTGGTGTGAATCTTATGAAGTGTCTACCCCATTGGTGAGCCCATTGTTGCTAATAGAGTCTATAGAATTGTCCCGTGTTCATATTGTATAAAGTCTTACCTTGTGATTGTGTTGAACTTAACATGGTGGATTTTGATTCTTGGGATTGATTGCTTACATGCATATTATGCTTCCATTGATTGCAGGACCCGTAGAGTGAGATTCCAATTCCCTAATGAGCCCATTCTTGAGTGGAAAAGTTGTAAAGTGGTAGTCAAGGGTAGATATATCTCTTGTCATAAAGCCCAAAAGTTGATTTCTAAGGGTTGCATGTACCATCCTGTGAGGGTTAGGGATGTTGAGTCTAAAGTCCTACGCATTGAGTCAATTTCGGTGGTAAATAAGTTTCTTGATGTCTTTCCCGATGAGCTTCCCGGTGTTCCTCCTGAAAGGGAAATAGACTTTGGTAACAAACCTCCTTCTCGATACACAACCCATTTCTATTCCCCTTACTATATGCCCCAAACTGAGTTGAAGGAGTTGAAGGATCAATTGAAGGACTTATTGGAGAAGAGTTTCATAAGGCCTAGCAAGTCACCATGGGGTGCATTAGTGTTGTTTGTGAGGAAAAAGGATGGTTCCCTTAAAATGTGCATTGATTATCGGCAGCTAATAGGGTCACCATAAAGAACAAGTACCCTCTACCGAGGATAGATAACATTTTTGATCAACTTGAAGGGGCTAGTTACTTTTGTAAGATTGATCAGTTCGGATACCACCAAGTAAGAGTGAGGGAGTATGATATTCCCAAGATAGCTTTCGGACTAGTTATGGGCATTTTGACATTGTGGTAATATCTTTTCGCTTGACTAATGCACCGGTAATATTTATGGATCTCATGAATAGGGTCTTTAAATCCTACCATGATATGTTTGGGTGGTCTTTATTGGTGATATATTGATTTATTCCCAGAGTGAAGAAGAATATATGAATCATTTGATGGTGGTGTTGCAAATTTTGAGGGATGAGTGGTTGTTTGCTAAATATGAAATGTGTGAACTTTGGTTGAAAGAGGTTGCATTTCTAGGGCATGTGGTGTTGGGCAATGGCATTATGGTGGATCCTAAGAAGACGGAGGTAATAAGGATTGGCCTAGACCCTTGACTTTGATGGATATAAGGAGTTTCTTGGGTTTAGAGGGTTACTACCGGAGGTTTGTGAATGTCTTATCTTCTTTTGCTTACCCTATGAGTAACTTGACCCAAATAAAGGAAAATTTTGTTTGGATCGAAGAATGTGAAGAGTTCTCAAACCTTGAAAGACAAGCTTATCTCCACTCCTATTTTGAACTTACTGGAAAGGTTAGAAGGGTTTGTGGTTTATTGTGATGCCTCAAGGATTGGTTTGGGTTATGTGTTGATGCAAAATGGCAAAGTTATAGAATGTGCCAATAGGCAACTTAAGGCGCTTGAGAAAACTTACACCACCCATGATCTTAAATTGGTGGTCGTGGTGTGTGATTTGAAAATTTGGCGCTACTATTTATATTGGTTTCATGTTGGTGTTTATCGACCACAAGAGTCTCCATCATGTGTTCACAGAAAAAGATCTTAACTTGAGGCAAAGAAGGTGGTGATATGTCCTTGAGGATTTTGGCATGAGTGTGCACTATCATCCCAGCAGAGCTTATACTGTGACCGATGCTCTAAGTAGAGTATCCATGGATAGCCTAGCTCATATTGATGTGGTGAACCAAGAGATGGTTTGTTAGGCTCGGATTTGGTCGTTGAAGCTTTGGAGAATGTGAGGTTGATAAGGGAAAGGTTGAAAACAACTCAAAGTAGGCAAAAACCATATTTCGATATGAGAAGAAGAGATCCTGAGTTTAAGGTTGATGATTAGGTTTACTGGAAGGTCTCACCCATGAAGGGTGTGGTCTGATTTGGCAAGAAAGGGATATTGATGCCAAGGTTTGTGGGTCCTTATATACCCATACCTCTTCCACTCTACTCAAGCCGAAGGTAACAAATTATGTCCCATCTTCGAATTCACGTATAATGTTTTAGCCCTCATGTCATTGTTGCATGCATCCATGTTCATGGTAACAACTTTAGGGTAATTTTTGACATTCATGTTGAGACTTTTCGAGAGTGATGTTTAAGTGAATTTGGTGCATTAATGTTGGGCTGAAAGCTTCATAATTACTTCACTTACTCATGTTTCTTTGACATTCAGGGATGAATGTTCCCAAGGGGAAGATATTGAAACACCCCTCATGTGCTTCGGAATGCATTATAATCGTTATTCCCATATATCACAAAGTCCGTTCGTGATTTTAAAAATCCAACTGAATATTCTCGATCTGCGAGAAAAATTCAATAGGAAATTGGAATAACCCTTAATTTTAGAATACCCATAGCGAAAAATAATTTTTGCTAATTTCTGAATTTCAATGTCCATCCGCACCCAGGCCGTGACGCTCCTGGTGCACGAACTAGCATAAATGTTACTCAGCATTTGGTCCGCGTCGCGCCTGGGGCAAGGACCTGTATAATATTTCCTCCAAATTTCTTATTTCATCCAAAGGGTATTGGTGTGATAGCCCTATGCCCATTTAAACATGAAATCTCTCCAAGACTTCATCAAATCTCTCATTCAAATTCTAGGATTTCAAGCTCAATTTTCAAACTCAAGGACCCAATCCAAGCTTTAAGTTTCCTTCAAGCTCATCTCAAGAAACCGCAAGTTTGAGATATGTGGATCTTCATCCATGGGTCCTTTCACCCATGGAGCTCAACCTTCTCTTTTTACGAAAATTACATGATTTCAAGTTGTATTACCTATGGGTATCTCTTATTATGAATTTTGAATGAAGGTTATGATGGGATTTTATATAGTATTGCTGATTATGCATGAATATCTATTTTAAGCTTATACTATGAGTTGATTTATGTCTATTGAGATTATGCATGATTTGAGCTTTGAAAACTATGAACTATGGTGAACTTTTTACATGGATTTCATGATACCCAGATTGTGGTTTTACTACAATATTGGTGGGGTGACTTTAAATTGATTTTACTCTTCTTGGTTACTTTTGAATTCCATGAATTTTAACCAATATCCTGAACCCACCATGTTTGATGAAATTACATATCAAAAATTCTCAAGTTGTTTACATGATTTACTAGCCAAGTGTTTCAAGATACTTATGGGCTTTCGAGCATGTATTTAATCTATGAAATTATCTATGATTTTACAAGTATCAAGTTTTCCCCTATTTCAAGATTTTTACCTCTTGTGAACCATTCATGTTAAAGCAAGGGTTCATTATTATTTATTCTCATGCTTCAAGATAGGCTTTTCCATTATAGGTCAACATGTTTCAATAACTACTCATATAATGTTTCATGTCTTTTACAAGTTATTAAACTTATGATTATTTAAAGTATTCCATAAGATTAGACTTAGCACCGATTGAGTACTTTAAATGGGGGCTCGACCCAAGGGGTCCTTACATAAAGTGCCTATTCTCTAAACTATGTGCCAACATAGGATTATACTTACCCTTGCTATACTAGTTGATCAATCTAGTGCACTTTTACATGTTTATCATCTTTGGTTTACCTTGGCAAGTAGACCACATTTCTCCGGGGGATGTCATGCCCGGTCACCTGTACCGAGGGGTGTCAAGCCTTGAATTCCAACTTGTCGCTACTTGGTCTTTGTCGTTTGAGGTATCTTCCCACATATGTATGTTATTTTGTGCAAGTTACATGTTTTACATACATGTTTTATTACAAGCATTGATCATACATGTCATATTGAGATTATATCTATTGCCTATGCATATGCATTTTGAGTATGATGACTTATATCTTCCCTCCCGCATACTTAGCACATTCAAACGTACTAATACATACTCTTTGCCTACATGATATCACCTTGTAGGAACCTGAGCTCCTTTTGATCATCCTCTTCCACGAGGCTAGTTTGGTACTTCGGAGAAAGTTTTGGTGAATCCTAAATTCTGAGGAAAATATCTACTTAGTTCATGTTATATTTGAGACTCCTACTTTAGGTTGAATACTTATTATTATACAGGTGAGCCCGGGAAGTTTCTTGGCCCCACCCCATTCTAAAGTAGAGGTATGGTTGGATACTAAGTTTTGCGTATACTTTCAAGCTTGACTTATCTTATGTTTCTATGTTTATGAAGGATTTTCATTTAGTCACACCTCTCTTTTATGTTTGAATCTTGTTTATGCTTATTTTTTAGTTCCGCAACCAAGGATGTGTGCATGTTATGTTCAAGAGGCTTGTTTTGGTTGTCTTTAGACTTCTCATTCGCCGTGTCACGTCTAGACCCTAGTCGTGGGTCATGACCATAGGTCTGCCATTGTAGTAACTATATTAGGAGCATATCTCACAAGGGAATTAAACTGAAGGCTATACTCCCTCACACTCATATTCCCCTAGTGAAGGTTCAGGAATTGGTCTGCATGGGCCTCTCGGATCTCTAATGGCAAATAATGATCAAGAAATGCCTCTTTGAACTCTTTCCAGGTAGTTGGAGGTGCATCTACACCCTTAGATTGCTTCCAAGCTTCATACCACAATATTGTCACACCTTTTGGCCTATATGTCGCTAACTGAGCTGCTTCTGTACCACTGACATGCATAACATCTAAGGTACACTGAATTTGATCAATAAAGTCCTTTTAGGGTCTTCATTAGGATCTGACCCAGTGAAAGTTGGAGGGTCCAAATTAAAAAAGTCGTGTATCCTTGTGCCAACTGCCTTATTTTTAGCACTTGAACCTTCCTACCTTTGACCTTGACTAGCAACTATACGGGTCAATAGTTGGACTGCATTTCTCAAATCTTGTACAGTAGCATCAATAGATGGCTCTAGGGTATTTTCACTGCTCTCTAGTTCATTAGGAACTGGAGGAGTTGGAGATGTTTGTGACAAAGACTCCTCTTGAACCTCACTTTGTTGTCTAGCCTAGCTGGGTAAACCAACCACCACTTCTATCCCCTTCCCTTTACCTTTATTCCGCCTTGTTTCTGGCATGCTTGCTTTACAAAAACAATTTAGAATTAGACATAATGCACCTATTACACTTGACTTTATGGCACGATCTAGTGAATGGAAAGAAAGTAACAACTCCTAAATGTCAAGTGGCCTCTTGATCATAAATGTTGTGCACAACACATTGATAAACAAGACTATACATAGACACGACTTTGTAGACTCCCCTAGGACGACCCACTCTGATACCTCTTCTGTCACGCCCCAAGTCCCGTTAGGGCGGACTGGCACCCGTTGCCGATCAGGCTCGGGAGAACCTACCTGTACCTATGCGTTTACCATACGTATTATAAGGGGTTTCTACCTTTTAACATGCCTTAAAGAAGATAAACAGTGATAACAAGCCAAAAGGAAATACATATGACTAGGCCGTTGGGGCCACAGTGTTTAAAGTGTGAGACATGACTTCACTTTTACTTTACATAGTCTACAGAGCCTCTAATTAGAGAAGAACATCTGATAAGGGTTGGGACAGGCCCCGCCTCAACCAACTGTACAATATAAACATAAGCTCTAGACAAACACAAAGCGCCGAAGCAACCTGGAGCTTGGTCACAGCAGCTGAATATCCTATACTCCTACTGGGAAGATCTACTAGCACCTGTACCTGTAGCATGAAATGCAAGTCCCCCGTAAGGGACGTCAGTACGTGATAATGTACTGCGTATGTAAGGCAGGATGTACTATACATAAAGTAATAACTCAAATGAACCCATGCACTGGTGTAAGTTGGTGGACCAC
>JAPFFP010015866.1:0-16783 GCA_026153255.1 Solanum medicagineum
ATTTGAACCTAAGTATGAATTATTATAAATGGTGTTTGGCTTTTAAGCCCAATTGTGCATTGAAATGATTTGGAAAAAAATTGACTATTACCTCTTTAAATGTATGTACATACATATTATAAGTATTCTTGTGGAATGACGGCTTAGCTTGATGGGTTGAAGATTTTGCGGTAGTTTGACTATTGGCATAGCATGCTTTCAATGAGTGTAGAACCCATATGGTTTTAATATGATGGTTAAGGAACGTCGATCTATGTAGTCAACTACGATGGGTTAATCACTTCTCTAAGGTTGATTTGAGGTTTGGGTTTTGTTCTCAAGTGTGGAGGAGGGTAGGTAATATCCCTAAGTGCCCTTTTGAACTAAGGATGAGCATTTTGATTATTAGTGGAGTTGTTAGGTGGGCTTGTGTACCGGTTGTGTCTATTGGGTTTCATGAATAGGGTCTAAAAACCCTACCTTGATATGTTTGTGGTGGTCTCTAGTTATGAGGTATTATTTTTGCTTAGAGCTTGTGAATCATGTAGCATTGCAAGTCTTGAGAGATGAGAGGTTGTTTGCTAATTATGATAGTTGTGAGTTGCGAGTAACAAGAAAGTGGTTAGAACTCCTTAAGGATTATGATATAAGTGTGCATTAAGTTCCCCGTTGAGGCTAGTGATGTGGTTGACGCTCGAAGTAGGGTGCCTATGGTTAGCCTAGCATTGTGGTAATGGTGATAAGGAGATGACTAGTAGGGTTACTCGGTTGGCTAGATTGGAAGTTAGGTTGAGGGAAGTTGAGAATGGTAGTGTAGTGTTTTTGGTGGTTCCAAATCTTATTTGGTTGAGGAGGTCTAGTTTAAGCAAGGCCTTGATTCCGCCTTATTAAAGTTGGAAGCTTTGGGTGGAAAAAAAAGAAAATAGAGTAGAGGTTGTCTCCCAAGGGGGAGATGGTGGATATGGTTCCAAGTGGGTTAGGTGAATTTAAGGTTGACACTTGAGTTGAGGATTATGATTCCTTATAGAGTGTAGAGGGAGGTCCGTAAGGTTGCATAAGTTTGGGGATTTGCCTATGGATCTTGATATGGTTTGCCCAGTCCTTCACGGTTCTAGGTCGATGGGATGTGCTGGTAACTCTAGTGTTATAGAACTCTTTGAAATTGTGGGTGAGGTGGAGGATAAGTTGGCTTGGAAGGAGACCCTGGTGGAGGTGTTGGATGGATGAGTGGAGAGGTTGATTAATGGGGATGTGGTGTTCATTATGGCCCTTTGGAAGAGTCGTCTATTCAATAGTGTCTATCAGGAAGCTGAAGCGGGAATGGAGGAGCAATATTTGTACTTCTTTCATTCTATTCAAGCTTATGATGAAATTTCAAGTCCTTTCTATGATTCCAAGTCTTATGTTTCAGCCCCTATATCATTCTTATGCATCCATGTTTAAGTTGACAAGTTTATGATGATTTTACACTTATGTCGAGGTTTTGAAAATGGTGTGTTAAAGTGTATTGTTGCATTCTTGTTGGGGATAATCTCTTTATGATTACTCTTCTCTTGTATGTTTCTTTGACATTCGGGACGAATGTTCCCAAGGGGAGGATATTGAAACGACCCCAAAAAGTGCCCAAAAACATGCCTTGGAAGTGCCTGGAATCTTGTTTTCCATATATCTAAAAATCCACTTGTTATTTTGAAAATACGACTTCATATTCTTGTTCATAGGGTCCAAATTAGGAAAAGAAGGGTCTAACCCCAATTTTAGAGCAGCCGTAGCAAAATTTGATTTTTCCAAAATTTCAATTTCCAGAGATGATCCGTGACACCTCCGCGATGTGCCTCTGTCGCGAAGCAGCGTTAATTTTGCCCAGTTTTCTTCTCTCAGTCCAAGACTTTTAAGTCTTAGGCCTAAGTGTTCCCAAATATGATTTTACCTATACTAAGTCATATTTCACCCTCATATCACCGTAAACATTCCCTAATACTCCCCAAAACACTTAATCATATTTTCACTCCAAAATTCAAGACTCAAAACTCTCATCCGGAACTAAATATTTCCTTCAAACTTCAAGCCTCCATTTTCAATCTTCACCAAAGAGCTTCTGCAAAGCTAAGGTATGTGGTGTTGAACCGTTGGGTCCTTTCACCCATGGTGCCTAAGCCTCCTTTTACTAATATTGCATGATTTTAAAGTTGATTTTACATGTGGGTCTTGTATATTGACAATTTTACTGCACAGTGATTTTAGTTCATGAAAGTATGGTTGTTTTAGCATGTTTTGAGCTCTAAATCATGGATCTAACGTTGGATTGGATGAGGGGTTTTGATGTAAATGTCTTAGGGGTGTTGCAAGGTGTTGATTGATGGTTTTACAATGGATTTTCTTGCATGATTTCATCTCTAAATTGCATGGTCTTTTACCCCCATTTCACAACCCCAATGTGTTTGATAATATGTCCGGTTATGGTTTCTTCGGGAATTGAAGGTCTAAAGCATGAGATATGATATGAATGATGTTATGATGAAGAAATGAGCTTATGTACATAATATATATGTTCTGTATAATGTGTTGCATTAGACCATGTCCGATCCGGGGGGTATAGGAGCCCGGATAACCATGTGAGGGGTATGTACCTTGCCACCAGGGGGTCCAGGTGTGAATGGCATCAACCATATGAGGGGTATGTACCTTGCCACCAGGGTTTCCAGGTGTGAATGGCATCAACCATGTGAGGGGTGTCGTACCTCGCTACTAGGGTGTCCATGTGTGAATGGCATTAACCATGTGAGGGGTGTCATACCTCGCCACCAAGGTGTCCAAGTGTGAATAGCATCAACCATGTGAGAGGTGTTGTACCTTGCCACCAGGGTGTCCAAGTGTGAATGGCATCTCCGAACCATAGTTGGGTTCTAGCTTGGTCTATTCTTCACATATGATATCCTATGTGAGCATGAGTTACTTAAGCATTTTTTTACCTATGCATTGATCATACATTCCATATTGCTATATCATGCCTATTTTCTATTGTTATGCATGTTGATTATGAAGCTTATCTCTTGTTATATTGCATCCTACATACTTAATACATTCAAATGTACTAACACATACTCTATGCCTACATGATGTTACCATGAAGGAACCGGAGATCCTATTGATTCTTCTTGTGGCTAGACAGACTGTTCAAGTTAGCCTTTGGTGAGTCCTCCATTCCAGGGACAATGACGATTCTCTTATAATATGTTCTAAGAATATCTTTCTTTTATGTATGTAATAACTATGAGGGTGAGCCCGGTTGCTTGTCTTGGCCCTCGCTCTTTTCTATGTAGTAGAGGTTTTGTTGGACATGTTATGTATTATTCTTAAGCTTTGACTCACTTATGATATTCAAGCTATTTAAGTATAAATCTCTCTCTCTCTCCCTTAGTCCCAATTCCCTTTGTTCATGTTTCTTATGATGTTTTATATTGCTTCTGCCACCAAGGATGTGTAATGATATGCTATGAGGCTTGTTTGTGGTTCCTTCGGGTTTCCCATTCATCGATCATATCTAGGCCCTAGGCTTGTGTCGTGACATGTTTTTAGTTGTTGTTCCTTATAATTTTTCTATTTTGTATTCTTGGTGATCTTTTCAGCTGAAAATTTGAGTGAGCAAGGTGTTATTGCAAGCGATGCTAGGATGATGACTGATGGTTGTCAAAATAGAGAGACAAAATCTCTGAATATCTTGAAGATTAGCACAATCTGCCAACCTCCATTGAGAGGTAATTCTAATTTCCACAGGACGAGTTGGATGCTTCAACTTCTACAAATAAAGGGTTGGAGGGTTAGCTCACGAGGACCCTCATGAGCACTTGCGGAACTTTGTAGATGCGGGTAAGTTGTTTATCTTCCATGGCATTATATAGGAGGCCATAAGGCTGCGAGTATTCCTCGTTTCACTTATTGGTGAGGCGTTTCAATTGTTGGTATAACTCCCTCGTGACCCAATTACCTATTGGGATGAGTTGGATGATGCATTCCTTGAGAGATTCTTTCCAGCATTCAAAATGCTCTATGATTGTGATGAGATTATGTATTATAGGAGTCGAGATGATGAGCCTTTACATGAGACTTGGCTCCAGTTCCAAAAGACTGTGTTCTCCAGATCATGGCCTCCCTGACAAAGTGTTCTTGCAAATATTCTATTGAAGCCTTAATAATGCTAACAAAGTGGTAGCCGATCAACTTGTTGTTGGTGGTATTATGAGGCAATCTTCTATGGTGGATTTGGCTTTGTTAGATCAAATGGAAAAGACCAATCGAGCATAGCATACTTGGGAAGATAAGGCCATCTCCACTTTGTCAGTTGTTTCTGAAGAAATGATTCGAAAAGACCAAGAGCGTGATGAGAAGACTAGAATGATAATGTAGTTGGACCTTATTACAAAGAATGTTATGGGAGATCCTCCAAGAGGTAGCCATAATAATGTTGATGCAGTAGGTATTGTGGTGAATGATGAAGATGCAACTTTTGAAGCACCTTACAATGAAGAGGTTCAATATGATGGAAACCAAATAGTGGTTTCTCGATCGGCCTTTCAAAGGCAAGTTGGGAATCAAGGTTGGATGAATGACTTAGATAGCAATTGAAGGGATCGAGATTGGAGGGATAGAAATGTTAATTTAAGAAATCATGAATTTGAGAGGGAGAAGTATGTTCCTGTCACGACCCGAACCTATGGTCTAGGACTAACATGGAAAATGGGAACCTGAGAGTCCCTAAACAAGTCTCAAAGTATTCATATTCACATCATCAGTTCGGAAGCTTATAAAAATAGTAAGCACATATTTCTAAGTGACGGGAAAGTAGGACTCGCGCTATAGGGATATCATAGGGCAAAGGATCGACATGGATTCACATAACACGTAGCACATAATTATTAAGGGGCAGATAAGTATGACTTACTCTAAGGGGGTAATTTAGGACTTAGAATCTTCCACATTTCCACATCAAAGCATACATACTTATCATAATTCTCATAATCAATCTATAACAGCCATATCAAAAAATAGATACCCGTTGATGTGTTGTTAAAAACAGCACATTTGATGCCTAAAACAAGGGATTTTGTGAGTTCTTTATGCGACTTTTTATGGTTTTTATGTGCTTTTGAGTTGTTCTTGCAAAAAGTTAGGTCGACATGATTTTGAAGAAAAGTTGCAGATTTTGCTAAAGCTCAGGACATACGAGCATACCTGCGAGTCGTAGCCTAAGAAATGAGTTGTAAGGTATGTCGTAGAAAAAATCAAAGACCAAAAATTCAGAAATCTGCTAAGTGGAGGTCACCCTTACAAGGACATCCTACCAGTCGTAAGTCTCACCACGACTCATATAAGAGGACTCGTAGCAAGAATCAGAGAGCCAAAATATTGGATCAAAACATGAAGGCCAAGACTATGAGAAGAACCTACGAGTCATAGCTCAAGCAATGACTCATACCTATGGGTCGTATCATTTTAGTTTAAGATGCCAAGATCCTGATACGAGACCCCACTATGACTTGTAGGATGACCTACGAGTTGTACCTGCGAGACTTATCAGATGTCAGCTATCTTTTCTGTGTAACTTCTAGGATTATTTTGTAAACACTATACATAGTTTAAGTTAGGGTTTTAGAAAGTAGATTTTGACTTGGACACATTCTACAGTCATCTCTTGAGACTTTTCTTAGGTTTTTAGATTAGTTTATTGTTTTCTCTTGGAAAACCCATTTTGGCAATTGCAAATCTTACTTTGTACTCATTGTTGATCAATCAACCTATTTTGGTGCCTACATTCTTAATTGTTGTTGGTGAAACTCTTATTTATATCTTGTATGTACATTTTGTTGGTTTTGCCTTAGCCATGAGTAGCTAAGAACCCACAACTTAGGGTTGTGGGAACCATGGGTAGTTGACTTAAGATGACCTACGTTTATTGCATCTCTATGATTAGAGTTTTGAATGTATTATCTATTTTCCTTCATTATGTTTGTTGTTTGGTGGTGGCCAACACCAAACCCTGCCTACTATCACGAGCCCGACCAAGGTAGTGATGAATAGGAAAAAGGAAGTAGATGACAGAATTCGATCAATGTCTTCTCGTCTAATCAACCAAACTTGACCAATGGGATGTTGACTGGGACAATTGGTAATGGTTAGTTGGCATGCCATGGTGAAATTCGACCTTCACCTTCACAAAAGGGCTGGAAGAACCTAAGTTACCATCCTACATGTGACTTTTCAATATTAGTTATGTTACCTAGGGTAATCGAGTCAACAAACTATGGGGAACACAATTCCCAAGTTGTCCCTAAAATTGAGTGTTTTCCTACGTAGTAGTATAGTCGTAATTTACTTTTGTTTTTGAATCACAAACCACCACCCCCCTCATTTAGAGATTTTAGTTATTGATGCTTGAGATGGTTAGTAATGAGATCTTGTAGTCAAGCCTTGTATTCCTTATGGGTTCGACCCTAACCTTCAGTTAGGTTAATTGTTGACAGCGACCGCTTTTTTATTGGAGCGTGAACATCAGATGTCAAAAATTATGGCATCGTTGCCGGGGAATACTGCTAGGTTTTGATTTGATTTCACTATTAGTTAGTTCTATTGTTGATTTCTAGAATCTCTTGTATTTTACTTTTACTTTTGTTTTTGTTGTTTGATTTTATTTGCAGGGTGTACTAGGTTGTATGCCTAACACCAGGAGCCAAGGCAATCCCTTAGCTCCACTCAATTTGGAGATCCATCGATTATCAAGAAGAATGGATCACGTGAATAAGGATATCGAGGTTGAGGAGGACATGAATACGAATGAGGATATGGGTAGAGAGGAGAATCCACAACAAAGGGGTAATAGGCCACATCTTAGGGACTTCAATGAAAATGCTTATGGATGGAATCAATATCGATTGAACCCTATGTTACTGGTGCCATAGTACTGCCTCCTGTACTAGCAGATACTAAGTTCACTCTATCGAGTGGATTGCTCCAAATGCTCCAAAACCGCAGACTATTCACAGGGCTACCTTCAGAGGATCCCCACGGTCATCTCCAAAATGTGGTATCTGTTTAAAAGAGTGTCATGGGGACACAAAACCTTTCTCCTAATGTTGTGGGTCTAAGAGTGTTTCCATTGTCATTGACTGGCAATGCGGCTGTATGGTTATTCAAGTTTCCTCTGTGCACTATTACAGGTTGGGCTGAGCTTCTGGGAGTATTCCTCGAAAGATATTTTCCAAGATCTAAAAAGTTGAAGCTCAAGGACCAAATAATCAATTTTGAGCAAGTGTCGGTGAGTTTATTAGAACAATAAGGGAGAGGTTGACCAAATGTTTGAGGATGGTCCCTGATCACAAGATTGTTGATGATGCCTTAGTTGAGATTTTCTATTGGGCATTTGATGAGAATAGTCAAGCTTGCACCAACACAATCATGGAAGTCATGTTCCTAGACCAACCTTTTGCATTGACAGTCGCAAGGATGGAGCAAGTGGTCAAAACAAATAGAGCATGGGGTCAACAAGAGCAAGGTGCAATGAAACCTTCTTGTGCGGTCAACACCAACAGTGAGCAAGCAAAGGTGAATGAAGATATCATGGAACACTTGCTCAACTTCGCACAAGTATGGACTTGGTTTTAAAGCAAAACCATGAAAGTGTCAAAGCAGTCACCCACCAACCTCCGAAGGCTCCTATCTATGACGACCCATTCTTTGATGAGGATGCATGTTTTGTAAGCAACCAAGATGTGGGTTTTCGGAACAACCCCCAAGGGTCCAATTTGGACTATTGAAGGCAAGGGTCCGGGAATCAAGCTCGGAACTTCAATCGTGATGGGATGTATAAAGACAACTGGGGCGGATACTATGAGAGAGAGAGTGTGCTAGATGCTGAATGGGGAAGAAGAGAGGGCTACAGGAATGGTCCTTATGTGCCACCTCACAATCGTGATGCCAGATCAAGCAACTCCAGGACCGAAGAAATGTTCGAAAAGTTGATGAAGAGATCTGACCACCAAGATGAGATGTTAAAAGGAATGAAAGCGGATATTTCAAGTATTAACCAAAAAGTAGAGTCTCACTAAGTGACGATTAAGCAGCATGAACATCAATTTAGACAAGTTTCCTCACAGTTAAACCAACGCCAAAAGGGTACATTGCCGAGCAATACGATTCAAAATCCTAAAAATGAAGGGCATCGCATGACGGTGATGACTAGGAGTTGCAAGAGCACCATAGATTCCCTTATGCCTATAATTGTCGATGACGTTGATGAGAAGGGTCTTGGTGGTGAAGTCGTGGTTGATGGAGAAGAATCGAAGGTCGTTAGGATATAACAGGAAGAGGCAAGGGAGCACGAGAAATAGAAATCAATTCCCAAACCTCCTCCTCCTTTCCCTCAAAGGCTTAAGAAAAAGGAAGAGGAGGGTAAATACAAACACTTCCTCTCGATGTTGAAGCAACTCTCTATTAACATTCCCCTTTTAGAGGCATTGGAGAAAATACCAGGGTATGCCAAGTACATGAAGGATTTGGTGACCAAGAAGCGCACTTTGAGTCAAGAGTTCTCACCAGATCTCGAACAATGTAGTGCGATTATGACCAAATTCCTTGCGCAAAAATGAGAGGACCCTGGTGCATTCACCATCCCTCGCACCATTGGTGATGTTGAGTTCACAAGAGCATTGTGTGACTTAGGAGCAAGCATCAATCTAATGCCTCTTGTTGTATTCAAAAAGCTTGGCCTTGGTACTCCTACCTCTATAAGAATGAGGTTGCTTATGGTAGATCAAACCATTAAAAAGCCGTAGGGAGTCCTTTTGGATGTTTGCCTGTTAAAGTTGATAATTCATCTTTCTCGCGGATTTTGCGATCCTTGACTGTGAAGTTGATTTTGAGGTGCCCGTCGTCTTGAGGAGACCATTTCTGGCCTCTAGGAGAGCCCTTGTGGATATCTAGTCTGGAAGGCTATCTTAGGAATATCACACTCCCTCACCCACTTGATGATACCCGGACAGAAGATCAATCTTAGAGAAGAAGCTAGCCCCTTGCAATTGGTCAAACAAATCATCTCTCCTTGGAAGAGGATATCTATTCTTTATAGTGACCCTACTGAGTTGCTGGTAATCAATCTACATTGGAAGTGACACATCCTTCTTTTTCACAAACAACAGCGGAGCACCCCAAGGTGATTGACTAGGTCTAATAAATTGCTTTTTCCAACAAAACTTTCAATTGCTCAATTAACTTCTTCAACTCCGTTGGGGCCATACAATAAGGGGGAATGGAGATAGGTTGAGTATTGGGAAGGAGATCTATGTCAAAATCTATCTCCCTTTGGGAGGGACACCGAAATGTCATTGGGGAAGACATCAAGAAACTCATTTACAATGGGGACCGACTCAATGGAAGGGACTTTGGACTCCACATCTTTAACCCTCACAAGATGGTACAAATATCCCTTAGAAATCGACTTATGGGCTTTAATGCATGAAATGAATCTACCCTTGACCACCACATCTTGACTTTCCCACTCAAGGAAAGGTTCATTAGGAAATTGAAACTTGACCCTATGGGTTCTACAATCAATACAAGCATAGTAGGCATGTAACGAATCCATCCCAAGAATGACATCAAAATCTACCATGTCTAATTCAAAAAGATCACAAGGCAACAACTTATGCAAAATGCAAATACAAAAACTTCTATAAACTTTCCTAGCAACAATAGAGGCACCAATAGGAGTAGACACTTGATATGACTCATGCAACAACTCGGGGACAACAAGGAACTTTTTAGCAACAAAAGGGGTAACAATGGAAAGAGTGGCACTCGAATCAATCAAAGCATACACATCAAAGTCAAAGATTTTCAATATACTGGTAACAACATCGGGGACCTCACCAACCCCTTGCCTCCCATGTACTGCATAAAAACGGTTGTGTCTTGGGGCACCACCTTGAGGACCACCTCTACCCAATGGAATCGCATTTCCACCCCGTCCTTTGCCACGGTTTCTTGGACAATCTACCTTCTTGTGACCAAGCTCCCCAAATTCATAGCAAGCATTAGAACTTTTCAAACATGGGACCTTATGACCCCCTCCACATTTAAGACACACATCAATAGAAGCCACAAAACCAACACCTTAAGGCCTAGGGAGGTTATTGGTAAGCCCCCTATTAGTAGCACGATAAGACCCTTGGCCTTGATGGATTCGGCCACCCCTTTGGAACTTACCCCCAAGACGGGCCCTCTTATGTCTCATGCCCCCTTCTCTTCCTCAATTTTTCTTCCTCTATTTGCTCAGCATAGGCCATCAAACGAGACAAGTCCATGTCACTAATTAGCATGGCGGAGTGGCATTCTTCACTTACCAAGTCGGATACCCCCATCACAAAATTGTTCATCCTAGACCTAGGATCGGCCACCAAATGAGGAGCATACTTTGAAAGTTGATTGAACTTGAGGGCATACTCCCTCACACTCATAGCACCTTGTTTCAAGTTCATAAACTCCATCAACTTAGCTTCCCTAAGCTCAAGAGGGAAAAACTGATTAACGAAAGCCAATTTGAACTCCTCCCAAAGCACCACATTACCAACCCCCTTCTCACCCTTCCATTGATCATACCATATTTGGCTATCCCTGTGAGTTGGTACGCTGCCAACTCCGCCTTTTCATTCGGCCCAACAACCATGATATTCAAGATTTTGTAGACCTCATTAATAAACTCTTGTGGGTCTTCATCCACCTTTGACCCATAGAAAACTAGAGGATTCATCCTCATGAAGTCTCTTAACCTAGCTCCCGAGGTAGTAGCACGAGGTGCTTGGGCCCCTTGTTTGACTTGATTGACCACAACTTAGGCAAGCATAGTGAGAGCATCCCGGAGCTCACCATTGTTAGGTTGCTCCTCGAGAGTTTGGGCTCTTCGTCCTCGAGTGTTTGGCATGATCTAGCATAGAAAAGAACAATAATTGGGGGAAAAACTTACGACAACTCTATAGCATGACTTAGAACATAAAGAAGGGAAACATTTTCTAAAACATCTCATAGCCTCCTATTCATAGTCATGGCGCACTTCACAACCATGAATAGGACTCTAATCGATGTGGTGTGTTGGAATCTGTGGATCGATCAACCTAGTTCTCTAAGACCAAGTTTGACATGACCCAAGCCTAAGACCTAGACATAACACGGCGCAAGGGGAACCCAAAGGGACGCCAAGCAAGCCTTTTAGAACATTATTACATATCCTTGGTCGGGAAAGCAATAGATACTACATGAAATAATAAGAATAGGGGCAACAAGACTATGGGAAATCTTGCACAACATCGTAATCAAGAGACAAAAGGCAAGCTCGTATCATGGACATTAAGAACAATAGTGTCAAGGCTCTTAGCAGAGATACATAACATGTCCAACAAACACTTCTATACATAGATAAAAATAGGGGCCAAGACAAGTAACCGGGCTCACCCTCATGGTCAAAATAGACAATAAAGAAGAATGTCTCAATACATAATAGGAGATTAATAGACTAAGTTCCCCAGAGTGGAGGACTCATCAACTAGCTTGACTAGCACAGAACTAGCCACGTGGAAGAGGAGGATGACATCATGTAGGCATAGAGTATGAGTTAGTACATTTGGATGTACTAAGTATGTAGGATGCAATGTAAACAAGAACAAGTATCATAATCTGAATGCATAATAATAGGCAATAGACATACTTATAACAATATGACATGTATGATCAATGCATCAGTAAAATGTGCTTAAGTAATTCATGCTCATATAGAATGTCTTATATGTAGGAGAGACCAAGCTAGATTTCTAACCCCTTGGTAGTTTAGTGATGATAGCACCCATCACCCTAGTGTGTGAGGTACAAACCCCTCATCAAGGTTAGTGATCATAGCACCCATCACCCTAGTGTGTGAGGTACAAACCGCTCATCAAAATTAGTAATGATATCACCCATCACCCTTGTATGTCAGGTACAAACCTCTCATCAAGGTTAGTAACGATAGCACCCATCACCCTACTAGTTGAAATTTGGCTAAGTACAGGTAAAAACACATTTGGGAACACTTAGGCCCAAGAATTAGAAGTCTTGGACCAAGCTAAAAAAATAGGCCCCAAATGTACTGGGGCATGTCATGAGGGCAACGCGGATACCCCACTAGAATTTGCGTTCTTGGAATTTCATAATTGCTAATCTTTCGCTCTTAAATCGGGGTTAGACCCTTTTTCACCTAATTTAGACCCCTTGAAAAAGAATATGAAATCAGATTTTTTAAATAGCAAATGGATTTTGAGATATATAGAATTTAAAATTCCAGGCATTCCGAGACACATTTCGGGCACTTTTCGCGGTCATTTCAGTTTGACATTTTGGAAAAATCAAATTCTAATATGGTTGCTCTTAAATAGGGGTTAGACCCATTTCTCACTCAATTTGACCCCTTTATAAATGAAGTCGAATTTTTGATATCACGCACGGATGTTGAGATATATGGAAATTACGATTACGGGCACTTCCGAGGCACAATTTTGGGCACTTTTTGGAGTTTATTCAACAATACCTTCTCAAATCTGATCTAACTATCAAACAGTAGATAAAGGTAGTCTCTGATTCCTACATGTTTAGATCATGTTGGCAAAAATTATGTGTCAGTACATTTGAATGTACTAAGTATGTGAACATACAATACATATGACTTATCAAACATGTGTTGAATGTTTGATCACAAGGGCACATAATATACAAAGAGATACATAACCAAAGAAGAGAAGTATAACAATATGCCATGAAGTCAATGATGCATGAAATGCAATAATGCTCATATGTAGTGGGGATTTGACCTCAACCGACATTAGTAAGACCAAGTGAGTTATTACTTGGAATCCCGATGAAATTCTCTCACCAGTAAGGAGGTAATTTACTTGCAAAAGGTAAAACATACTTAACCTTATAGGCATCCCTATTTTGGAGAAGCAACTTTCCTTACGGGCACCCCTATTTTTGATAGGTATTTTCAGTATATCATATCATTTTTCTCCTTACGGGCATCCCTATTTCAAAGTATTAACCTTCCTTATGGGCATCCCCACTTCAGATATGATTTTCATACACATATACCTACGATTGGCACATAGTTCAAGAAAAAGGAGACGACCTTGAGGATAGCCCTGACGCCCCCAATACATTTGTGCTAAGTCAAAACATCCGACATGAATACTTATATATATACATGCTTCAAGAGGCAATAGTCATTTCAAATTCTTTTAATGCACATTTAGGTTCAAAAGTCAACCATGTTTCTCATACATTCATATTTGGGCTCAAAAGCCAAGTCATAGCTCATAATCATGATACTCATGCATAAGAATAGGTCATTTACATATATGAGATGGTGGAAGCACCCAAATTGATCAAAGAACCATAGCAATAGACATTTATGTGATCACATTCTTGTCATAACCATTTGTCTTACCAAAATCATATACATAAATATAATTGGGCTTAACCCACTTCATAATTTTCATAAAACCATAGTCATGTATGCATATGCCATGAATGAGGTAAGAATAGCATTGGCATTGTAAATACAAACTTAAATCAGCAATACATTATGAAATTCAAGTAAATCCATAAGTAAAATTTACATTTCAATCATAGTGTAGATTACCCATGCACAAGTCAAGCTTTAAGGGGACATGCACATTCATAACTTCAATGTAATTCATCATCTTAGGGATTAAATCACTTAAAATCATTAAATAAACCTATCACATAGATCAATTGAATTTAATAAATCATAATATTGAAAATCCATATTTAAAGTAAGTTGAAATTCATCAAAATCACTTTAAAAGAGTTTGGGTCTTCTTGGTTGAAAGGGACCAAGAATCAAACCCACATACCTTAGCTAATAAAGAAGTTTCAATAAGAAATTTGAAGAATGAGCCTTCCCTTAATTCCCAAGCTTAGATTCATTTGATAGAGTTCTTAAGAATGACTTGAGAGAATTTTAATGTGAGGAATGAATTTGAATGAGAGGAATAGAGTTTAGGTTATTCGAAGGCCTTAGGATAGCATAAGAAGTCATAAAAGACCCTTAGAAGAAGCCAATTACAAACAAACCATTCATGAAGTAAAATAACATGCCTTGCTAGGGGTCCCATGAGGAGGTCTCATGGTCCGTACAAGGCTTCACGGACCGTGAAACCCTCCCGTAATACCACATTTGGCCAAATCTCAGAAAACACTACACAAATGGGCTTTACAAAAATGGGCATAACTTCTTGATCCAAACTAAGAATAAGGTGAAACTGAATGCGTTGGAAATATAATTCAAAGAGCTTTAATATGATAGGCCGTGAGCCACTCAATTCGTTTTTAGATAAGAGATATGACCTTTTCAAGTTAACCTTTCTAAGGTTCTTGTGAAAAGCTTAGCCAATGAAATTCTCTTGAACTTGGCTTGATGTAGGAGACCCATGATGGCCCTAAATAATATAAATAAGCTTGAACTGGAGGCTTGAAAGTGAGCTTAGCTTGAGCTTGAAAATGACATACTTAGAAAAATTCGATGAAAGTACCCAACGGTTGGTCTCATGGTCCGTACCAAGCTATATGGACCATGTGCTCCTCTGTACCACTTCCCTTAGAAAATTCTTCCTGACAAAGTTCTGAGACAGTGATCCAATACTTAGAAAATTTTCACTCCGGAAGCCATACGAGGAGGTATACGAGTCGTACCACCCAATACTGTAATGACCCCAAAAAGTGCACGAAAATGTGCCTCGAAAGTATCCAAAATTATGATTTCCATATATCTAAAAACCCATTTGTTATTTTGAAAATTCGACTTTATATTCTTGTTAAGGAGGTAAAAGTTAGGGGGTAAAGGGCATAACCCCGATTTTAGAGCGACCAATTCACAATTTCAAAATTCCAAGTGACGAATTACAGAACGAAATCCGCGTCTGGGGTGCGACGCGCCCCAGCATTATTTTGGTTCAGTTTTTGTTTTTCAGTCCAAGACTTTTATGTCATGGACCTAAGCCTTCCCATACGAGAAAACACCTATACTTAGCCTTATTTAGCCCTCATATCATCCTAAACATTTCCCAAACTCACTCAAACACATATTTTCACTCCCAAACTCAAGTCCCAAACCCTCATCCCAAGCTAATGATCTCCTTCAAGATTCTTCTTCAAACTTCAACTCTCCACCTGCAATCCTCACCAAGTTCATCTCTAAGCTAGGTAAGTGGTGTTGAACCATTCGATTCTTTCACCCATGGTGCCTAAGCCTCCTTTTTACTAATATTGCATGATTTAAAGTTGATTTTACATGTGGGTCTTGCATATTGAAAAATTTACTGCACAGTGATTTTAGTTCATGAAAGTATGGTTGTTTTAGCATGTTTTGAGATCTAAATCTTGGATCTCCTGTTGCATTTGATGAGGGGTTTTGATGTGAATGTCTTGGAGGTGTTGCAATATGTTTATTGATGGTTTTACAACAAATTTTCTTGCATGATTTCATCTCTAAATTGCATGGTCTTTTACCCCTTCCCCCAAGTATTTGATAAAATGTCCAGCTAGGGTTTCTTGTGGAATTGAAGGTCCAAAGCATGAGATATGATATGATTGATGTTATAATGATGAAATGAGCTTTTTTATACGATGTATTCTATATAAAGTGTTGCATTAGACCATGCCCAACTAGGGGACTAAGAATCCCAATAATTGAGGTAGGGGTTTGTGCTCATCAATTGAGGTGGGCTTTGTACTCATCAACCGAGGTGGGGGTTTGTACTTATCAGCCGATCCGGGGGTTTATACTCATCAAACTATGTGAGGGGTTTGTACTTCACCACTAGGGTGATAAGATGTGATTATCATCAACCATGTGAAGGGATTGTACCACACCACCAAGGTGATGGGGTGAGATCATCATCAACCGACTAAGGGGTTTATACTTTGGAAATCTAGTTGGTCTATTCTTCACTAATGATATCCTATATGAATATGAGTTACTTAAGCATGTTTTACTTATGCATTGATCATACATGTCATATTGTTACATTGTGTATATTGCCTATTGTTATGCATTTTGTTTATGATGCCTATCTATTGTTGCGTTGCATCCTAAATACTTAGTACATTCAAATGTACTAACGTATATTGTTGCCTACATGATATCATCATGTAGGAACCAGAGCCCAAGTTGACCATCCACCTCCATGTGGCTAGTGTAGTGCTATTCAAGCTAGTTGGTGAGTCCTCCATTTCGAGGACCTTAGTCTTTGATTTTGTTGCTTGGTAATGAGACACTTTACGTTATGTTCTAATTGACTATGAGGGTGATCCTAGTTACTTTTCTTTGCCCTCGCTCTTATTTATGTATTTAGAGGTGTTTATTGGACACGATATGTATCTATGGTATGAGCTTTGACTCCTTATCTCTTAATGATGTTGTTTTGCAAGCTATCCTTTAGCCTCTTTGCCCCTTAGTCTTATTTTATGTCTTTTACTTGCTTCCGCGACCAATTATGTGTAATGATAAGTTAAGAGACTTGATTGGCGTTCCTTTTGGTTCCCCATTCGTCATGTCATGCCTAGGCCCTAGGCTTGGGTCGTGACAAACTTGGTATCAGAGCTCTAAGGTGATAGATCAGTCCAACACACCACGTCGATTAGAGTCTTATTCATGGTTGTGTTGTGCACCACAATTATGAGTAGGAGGCTATGAGACGTTTTAGTAAAT
>JAPFFP010015877.1:0-16782 GCA_026153255.1 Solanum medicagineum
TATTTGGAAAAACATAAAGGAAAGTGACAATTTTCCATCGATACCCAAGTGCCCGACGTGGTCTGATGGCGTGGTGCTCCAGCTGCTGGTGATGGTCTCTGTGGCCTTTCTTTGCATTGGGGATTTCTCCTCCTCCTCGTCTATTATGACATTGCAGATTCCTTCTTCGACGTCTGATAGGGACAAACCTTACAGCCCATTCAGCAAATCTCCAGTATGAACCCAGCAGATTGAAAAATTTGGTGCAGGGGTGGTAAGGGACTTGGTAGAGGATAATAGCTCCCGGTTGGAAGTGGTTCCCAGTCAAAATATTCTTCTGTAGTATAAGCATATCCCAGACCAAAAGTGGTTGAATGGCGTAAAGGCTTTATGGGTTCAGTGATTCCTTGCAGTTTGGCTCCTAGACCCTTTCCTGGCTCATAACCTGAACTCAACATCACGCTTATCACGTCCATTAGCCCCACTTCTTCTTCTATCAAATCTTTTCTGGCCCTAGAATAAAAATCCTTCTTTATGAATAAATTCCTCACACTTTCTAGCAGATCTTATTCTTCATCTACACTATTCTCGAGGAAACTGGTGAATTGGAAAGTTTTATATAATGATGGTAGAGGATGTTGTAGCTCGAAGTCTAATGCCCCCGTTCTCATGGGTGCTTCTCCTTTATAACCTAAACCAATGGTATCAATTTTGAAATTCGGAGAGATTGGCTCAGGCATACCTTGAAGTCATGCCCCTAGCCCCTTGCCTGGTTCGTAACCTAACCATAGTAGCATGCTCAAAATCTTCTGGTTATACCATGGCTTTGGCTCAATATCTCCTACCAATTCCACTGTGTGGAACATTTCCCCTTTCATGTGACCTTGCCCTTCAACAGCATAGACTGGATGCCCTTTTTGACCATGCAGCACTACCTCTTCGTGCTCCTATTCAAACTTTAGGCATTTATAGAGGGTGGATGGTACGGCTCCATCCATGTGAATCCACGAGTGTCCAAGCAATAGATTGTAAGAAGCGGGAATGTCCATCACTTGGAATGCAATAGGGAAGGTTGTTGGACCGACAGTCATGTCCAGGGTGATCTCCTCCATAGTGTCCCTTTGGGAGCCATCGAAGGCCTTTACATTCATCTTATAAGTTTAAATCCTCGTCAGATCCACGTTTAACCATGTTATAGTGCCAAGTGGACAAATATTCAATCTAGAACCGGGATCAGCCAGAGCCTTGGTAATCACTCTATTTTGGTACTGGGTGGTGATGTAAAGAGCTCGATTATGCATGGTTCCTTCAGGCAGGAACTCATCTCATGGAAGGATATCTTGTATGCCTCAAACATTTACCCAACCACGTGAGCCATTTCTCCTTCGGTAATGTTGGATGGAACATAGGCCTCATTCAACACTTTCATCAAGGCCTTCTGGTGAAGTTCTCAAATCTGCAACAGGGACAAGATGGAGACTTGAGTTACTCAACTGCTCAGTAACAGAGTACTCTTTGGCTTGTATTTTCTTCCACACACCACTCTTTTCTATTTCTATGACAGGAGGCTTGGTATTGCTCGAGCTTCCTTGAGTCATGTGTTCTAAAGTGTATCCTTCCTTGGTGGGTTACCCCTTGGGCAACATCAGTTTCTTCCACTTTGTTTTCCCTTGTCATAGCTCCAAGGAACGACGTGAGTGTCAAAGCTTTCTTGAGGAGCTTTTGTGACTATAAAAGGAGGCTTAGGCACAGTAGCTTCTACCTCAAATGGTTTGCGCCCTTGTACAACAAAAGGAGTTATCACAGAAACTAACTCATCTTGTTCTACCAACCATATGGATCCTTCTAAATTTACTAATTCTCCTACTTCGAGCATGTTCACCAGATGATTAGAAAGTGGATTATTGGACACATTGGGCATGGGTTCTTTGAGTTGGATGGTCTTGGTGTCTATGAGGTTTTGGATCTTTTCTTATAGGGATCGACTGACCTCTGTGGTATGTCCTTTCATTCTAGAAGGATAGGCGCACACCTTGTTGGTATCATACTATTTAGCTTGGGTATCTAAAGGTAAGGCAGGGATTGGTATGATATAACTAGCTTCTTTGAGTCTTTCATAGAGTTGGCAATAGGTTCAGCCAGAGAAGTGTAGGTTTTGGTAGGCCTTTTATCAAAGGTGGGATAGTTTTTGTAATTTGGTTGTTGAGGTGATAGTAGTGGTGGTGGGTTGGTTTGATAGTATGTTAGTTGAGTGTTATAGCCAGGATATATGGGCTGTTGGTATTGTGGAGGGGGAGCTTAATAAGGAGTATATGTTGGGTAAGGAGGGTAAGGCATAAGGTAAATTGATGTTAGATAGTGAGGGAGAGGTGTGGTTGGAGTTTGTGGTTTAACGGGGCTTTCAAAATATTTCTAGATGCCAATACACCCAATGCCAGATAGCTGCCAAAAAGCATAAGCCAGAAAACACAATATGTGCTCCCGCTACCCTTTCGTAACTCCAAATACCTGGATTTGTTACAGTCCCCCCTGTGATACTCCAACCGCCCCATATTGATTATTCCTAAACGAGTCATGAAGGGTATAACGAATATACCCTGTCTCCACATTGGATCAAGAATAGGATCAGAAGGATCAAAAATTGCTAATTCATACAGAGCCATCGAACCGGCCCAACCAGCAATTAGAGTTGTATGCATTATATAAACAGAAAGCAACCGACCGGGATCATTCAATACAACGGTATGAACACGATACCAAGGCAAACCCATTGAAATACCCCTTATATCAAAGATAAATGGACACTACATAACTCTATTGCATTGGAAAAGACTATAATATGACTATCCTATGGACCATTCTTGTTGAGTCGACGCCAGCATGACGACACCCACTTCCTTCTTCTTACGATTCTCCGGCAAGCTGCCGGATTGTTATGCTTTATTGGTGGCTTGTAGAGCTTCCAAATTGATGATGATACCATTCTTGATACCTTCCTCAATTTTCTCACCTAGTCTGATGATGTCAGCAAAACTTTTCTGTGAGACGAGCATCATCTTGTCGTAATACTGGGGTTCCTGTGCACGAATGAAATAGTCTTTCATCTGGGACTCGTCCATGGGAGGCTTGGCCCTAGCAGCCTTAAACCTCCACCTTACATCATAATCCCTAAATGTCTCACCCGGCTTCTTCTTCAGATTCTAGATATAGAACCAATCGAGCACATTCTCCGTGTTGAACCTGAATCGATCCATGAAGTCGGAAGCCACATCTACCCAACTTAACCATTTGTAGATGTATTGGTCAATATACCAGGTCAGGGCTTGCCTCCTGAAGTTCCTCATAAACAACTTTATCCTAATCCTTTCATCTCTTCCAACCCCCGCAAGCTTGTCACAATACATGCACGATTGGGCTTTGGGATCTCCAATACCATTGAATAGCTCGAACTTGGGGGTTTGTATCCTTCGGGCAATTCCAACATCAGGATGTATGCATAAATCTTCATAGTTCAAACCAACTATCCTTTTGCTTGATTTGACCTGCTGCAAGTGACTAGTATAGCTGTCCAATTTCTTAGCCATAGATTTGATCACCATATCCTTTTAGGAGGATTCTGATTCGTGGTAGTCATGGGTATAAGGAGCAGTTTAGATGTATGTAGGATTTTGGTTATGGTTTCCAGGATGATGAGGGTATGATGTGTTGATGGTGAACTTGGAGGTATGATTGGGATGTGGCTAGCATTTAGAGGGTATGGTGTTGGCTCATAGGGGCTTACATAATACGGGTTTTGTGAGTGATGGACAAGAAGTTGAGCATTTGTGTGTGGCACACTAGTGGGGTTTGGTTGTATTTGGGGGGTGGGTTGCACAACTGGGGGTGTGGTTTGAGTAGTAGTGACTTGTTCTTCCATGTTATCCGCAAAAAGGGTGCCGAGTGAAATAGATAGTTTAGCCAAATTTCGCATGCTGACCATTTCTTCTTCCAGTTCTAAAATCTTTCGCTCCAATCTCAATACCAAGTCAGTACAGTTGGCCCCTCTATCCGCGTGCTCATTGCTGCGATTGTCATCAGCCATCTTACCTTTCCTTTTGTTGTTCAGATTTTGGAGTGGTGGAGGAGGAGGAAGAGCCCCTTTAGATCTGGTGTAATAGGCCGGACTGTATGAACAGATTAACCTTGGGGAAGGGAAAAACAAAACAACCAAAAACCAAGTCAAGGAGTTAAATAATGACAATAAACACATAATTTTTTAAAAAATAATTGTCCAAAAATGCAAGGGACCTCATTGAGCCAGAGGTAGGCCTAATACGACAAGCAAGTGATTCACGATAATTAATTCAAGCCATAATTTGTGAATTGGAGTTTAGAATTAGTATAAACAGATGAAATGAACGATAAGACTATTTTTATTAGAAAATCAAACTAATACATCATGAGAAAATAAATTAAGCTTGCATGAAATAAAACCTAAGGGGGGAAAAGGATGACATAGGGGGAAATAACTAGAATGAAACTAAAGTCTTCAAACGTGCAGCTCTACATATGTAAGGATGATTTGTTGTCTCATCTCTAGAGTGATGCGATAATCCCTATTAAGAAGATTGCGAGCCCAAACTTTCTCCTCCAAGTCTTCAAACCCAGGACGTTCACCATGATCGAGGTCTACTCTTTTAGCATCTTCTAGGATCCAGACATAGTACTCAGACATGCAATAAGGGATAAGATCTTGGACTTGGAGATTGATAACCCTCTCCCATCTTCCCATTATATCTTGGACTTGTAGAATTACCTTGTGAAAGTCAGACTCAGCTATGATCATGTTAGTGTAGTGGAATCATTTAGATTAGCCCAAACTGACGAAGAACTCGTAGAGGGGCATATGGTTGGACCCCTTTCAGACTAATGAGTTCAATGTAATAAAGCTCATCACCCTTCACCTTGGCATGTTGAATGCGCAACCAACCATATTTTCATTGAATTTGATACCCAGAGAGTTCCCTCAAAAAACATACCATTCCCTGGTTCCTTGTGGAGCATTAAATCTAGACATTCTCCTTACGTGAGTATGAATCTTATTCCCCATTCCATTTAGGATGTCAAATATAGTTGGTTGTTTATAAAAGTGCTCGATTGCCCATATTTGTAATAATAAATTGCACCCCTCAAAGAACCTTTTGCCCCTAGCACATCTGGACAATGCCCTCATCATTTCAGCAATGATCATTGGAACCAAAGCTACATTAGCATGATATATATCTCAAGCCAATGTTCGAACCACGGAACTCAAAGAAGTGTTTATCTTGCCTCCTTCTCTAGGGAAGACCAGCGTACCCTACAGCGCGAGGGCGAAGGCATTGAAGCGATATTTTCCCCATTTTTTAATAGACCTATCAAATTCTTCATTGAATTTTTTGTAACCAAAACGAGAGTATAAGAAATCCAAAGAGATCCCGCAAAAGTCGAGAGAGGCCAAACTTGGATTTTATCTCAATCCTAGGGCTTTAAGAAACTTTTTCGCCAATATCCTACGAGGAATGATCATCTGACGCCTATGGTAGCTTATGTTGTGACCCAAGCCTAGAGCCTAGACGTGACACGGTGAATGGAGAACCTGAAGGAACCCCAAAACAAGCCTCTAAACTTTTCATTACACATCATTGGTTGCGGAAGCATATAAGTGATATAAAAGAGTAAGAATAGGGCAACGGGACTAAGGGGAAAGCTTCCATAACATCATAAACAATACACAAAGAGTCAAGATCATATCATAGATACATAACATAACCAACAAACACCTCTAATACATAGATAGAGCGGGGCCCAAGGCAAAGCAAGTGGGCTCACCCGCATAGTCAAAATAGAACATAAAGAAGAATGTCTCAATACATAATAAGAGCAACATAGACTAAGGTCCCCGACATAGAGGACTCACCAACTAGCTTGAGTAGTACTGAACTAGCCACGTGGGGAGGATGATGATCAACTTAGGCACCGGTTCTTACATGGTGATATCATGTAGGCAAGAGTATGCATTAGTACATTTAGATTTACTAAGTATGTAGGATGCAATGCAACAATAGGTAGGCACCTTAATCAAAATGCATAACAATAAGCAATAGACATAACATAAAATATGGCATGTATGATCAATGCATAAGTAAAACATGCTTAAGTAACTCATGCTCATATAGATATCAGAAGTGCAGAAGAGACCAAGCTAGATTTCCAAAGTACAAACCTCTTGGTAGGTTGATGATGATATCACCCATCACCCTGGTGTGTGAGGTACAAATCTCTCATCTAGGTTAGTGATGATAGCACCCATCACCCTGGTGTGTGAGGTACAACCCCTTATCTAGGTTAGTGATGATCGCACCCATCACCCTAGTGTGTGAGGTACAAACCCCTCATCTAGGTTAGTGGTAATCTCACCTACCACCCTGGAGTTTGAGATATTAACCCCTCAACTAGGTTATCCGGATTGGGCATGACCTAGTGCAACACTTTATATAGAATATATCATATACGCAAGCTCTTTTCATCATCATATAGTCATTCATATCATATCTCATGTTTTGGACCTTCAATTCCTCAAGAAACCACATCCGAACATTTTATCCAACACTTAGAGCGTGTGTAGTGCTAGTGTAAAACCATGAAATTCAAGAGTGAAATCATGCAAGAAAATCCATTGTAAAACTATCAATCAACACCTTGCAACAACCTTAAGCAATATACATCAAAATCCCTCCTCAAATCTTACAATAGATCTAAGATTTATTGCTCAAAACATAGCAAAAGAGTCACAATTTCACATAGCCTTATCTTAGTATGCAGTGAATTTCATAATATGCAAGACCCATTTGTAAATCAACTTTAAATCATGCAATTTGAGTGAAACGAGAATTAGGTATCATGGGTGGAAGGAACCCATGAAAGAAGCCCACATACCTTAGCTTGGAGATGAGCTTGGTGAAGATTGGAGATGAAGACTTGAAGCTTGAAGAAGAACCATGAAGGAAATCCTTAGTTCCGGATGAGGGTTTAAGACTTGAATTTAAGAATGAAAACATGGCTAAGTGTTTGAGTGAGTATTGGGGAATGTTTAGGATGATATGAGGGTGAAATATGGCTAAGTATATGTAAAAACACATTTGAGAGCACTTAGCCTCAAGACCTAGAAGTCTTGGACCGAACTAAAAGAAACAGGCACCATTTTACATAGAAACGCGTCATGGGAGCAACGCGGATTCCTCTCTGGAATTCGCACTTTGAAAAATTACAATTGCTAATCTTTTGCTCTTAAATCAGGATTAGACCTTTTTCCCCCTAATTGTGACCCCCTGAACAAGAAAATGAAGTTGGATTTTCGATATCACGCATAGATTTTGAGATATATGGAATTTAAAATTTTGGGCATTCCGAGGCACATTTTCGGGCACTTTTTGGGGTTGTTTCAATATCTCCCCCTTGGGAACATTGTCCCTGAATGTAATAGAGACATACAAGAAAAGAGTGATCATAAACAAATCAGCCCCAATAAGAATGCAACATTACATTTAAAACACCATTTTCATAATCTCAACATAAGTGTAAAATCATCATAAGTTTGCCAACTAAAACATAAATGCATATGAATGGCATAGGGGCTGAAATGTAAGACTTGAAATCACATATTAGAATTAGTACCTTAGGCTTGAGTGGAGCGGAAAAGATAAGGATACCACTTTTGCATGTCCGCTTCGGCTTCCTATATAGCACTTTTGACTTGTTGGTTCCTCCTAAGGACCTTAACGGATACTACCTCCGTGTTCCTCAATCTCATCACTTGCCTATCCAAGATCTGAACCGAAATCTCCTTATAAGTCAAGTTATCCTCAACAACACCCACAACATCAAGAGGCATAATAGCATTAGGATCACCAACACATTTCCTCAATGTAGAGACATGGAACACCGGATGGACCAAATTCATTTCACTAGGCAACTTCAACTCATAAGTTACCTTGCCAACCCTCTTTATCACCTATAGAGACCAATATATCTTGGACTCAACTTCTCCTTCTTACCTAAACGGACCATACCTTTCATTGGAGAAACCTTCAAATAGACCCAATCACCCACTTTAAATTCAAAGATCTCTTCTTCTCACATCGGCATAGGATTTTTGACGACTTTGGGCTGTTTTCAACCTTTCCCTAATCATCCTAACCTTCTTAAGAGCCTCTATAACCATATCTGATCCCAATAAAGCCACCTCTCCAACCTCAAACCAACCAACCGGTGATCCATAACGTCTCCCGTAAAGAGCCTCAAAAGGAGCCATACCGATGCTAGAGAGATAGTTATTGTTGTAGGCAAACTCAATCAAAGTAAGATGGTCATCCCACCTACCTCTCAAATCCAATACATATGCCCTAAGCATATCTTCAAGGGTTTGAATGGTTCTTTCGGCTTCACCATCCGTTCGGGGGTGAAAGGTCGTATTAAGGTGGATTTTTGTACCAAGACCTTTTTGAAAAGACCTCCAAAAGTGTTAAGTGAATTGTGAACCATGATCCGATATGATGGACAAAGGAACTCCATGCAACTCACTAACTCATGGATTTACAACCTTGCATACTCTTCAGCACCATACATAGTTTAATTGGTAGAAAGTGGGTCAATTTCGTCATTCTATCAACCACAACCCATATGGAATCAAAACCCTTCCTAGTCTTGGGAAACCCAACCACAAAATCCATATTAATCACCTCCCACTTCCAAGTAGGAATCTCTATGTCTTGGGCTAGGCTACCCAACCTTTGATGTTCGGCTTTGGCTTGTTGACAACAATGGCAACCGGAAAGGAATTTCGCAATGTCCCTCTTCATGCCTCCCCACCAATACACATCTCTCAAGTCTCTATGCATTTTGCTGGAACCAAGGTGGATAGAATAAGAAGAATTGTGGGCCTTATCAAGGATCTTCTCCCTCAAACCATCAACACAAGGCACACACAACCTACCTTGATACCTAAGGACCCCATCTCCCCCTTGGGAGAAAACCTCTACTTTTCCCTCTTTCACCAAGGTCTTCAATGCAAGTAAGGGGAGTCAAGATCTTGTTTTGTTATCACCTCATCAACCAACAAAGATTTGGACCCATCAACAACAATCACACCATCATCACCAACCTCTTCTAACCGAACCTCTAATCTAGCCAATGGGTTCACCTCCCTAGCCATATCCCTATCACTACTATCAAAATTAGCTAGGCTACCCATGGACACCCGACTCAAAGCATCCGTCAGAACATTTGCCTTACTGGGATGGTAATGCACACTCATGTCATAGTCCTTAAGAAGTTCTAGCCACCTTCTTTGCCTCAAGTTGAGATCTTTTTAAGTGAAGACATATTGGAGGCTCTTATGATTGGTGAACACATCCACATGCACCCCATATAAGTAGTGACGAAAATCTTTAATGCAAACACAACGACGGCTAACTCTAGATCATGGGTAGGATAGTTTCTTTCATGTACCTTGAGTTGTCTAGAAGCATAAGCTATGACCTTACCATTTTGCATTAGCACATAACCCAAACCCACTTTAGAAGCATCACAATACACAACAAATCCCTCAAGCCCATCCGGTAGTGACAATATAGGAGCGGACACAAGTTTTTCCTTCAAAGTTTGGAAGATTCATTCACATTCGTCGGTCCACACAAACCTAACGTTCTTTTGAGTCAATTTTGTCATAGGGGAAGTAATGGAGGAGAACCCATTCACAAACCTTCTATAGTAACCTGTAAGGCCTAAGAAACTCCTAATAAACGACGGGGGTCAATGGTCTAGGCCAATTCCTAATCACATCGGTCTTCATAGTATCAATCTTAATACCATCCCCCGACACCACATGACCCAAGAATGCAACCTCCTTCAACCAAAATTTGCACTTGTCATATTTGGCATACAATCTCTCTTCCCTCAATCTTTGTAACACAACCCTCAAATGACCCATATGCTCCTCCCTACTATATGAATATATCAATATATCATCAATGAAGACCACAACAAAGGAATCATGGTAAGGGGTTTGAAGACCCTATTCATTAGGTCCATGAAGATGGCCAGTGGATTAGTCAACCCAAACGACATCACAACAAACTCATAATGCCCATATCTAGTCCGAAAGACCGTCTTGGGAATATCACACTCCCTCACCCTCGATGATACCCGGACCGAAGATCAATCTTAGAGAAGAAGCTAGCCCCTTGCCATTGGTCAAACATGTCATCAATCCTTGGAAGAGGATATCTATTCTTGATGGTGACCCTATTGAGTTGGCGGTAGTCAATGTACATTCTAAGTGACCCATCCTTCTTTTTCATAAACAACACCGGAGCATGCCAAGGTGAATGACTAGGTCTAATAAATCCCTTCTCCGGTAAATCTTTCAATTGTTCCTTTAAATCCTTCAACTCCGCCAGGGCCATACGATAAGGGGGAATGGAGATAGGTAGAGTATCGGGGAGGAGGTCTGTACTAAAATGTATTTCCCTTTCGGGAGGAACACCGGGAAGGTCATTTGGGAAGACATCCAGAAACTCATTTACAACTGGAACCGACTCTATGGAAGGGGCTTAGACTGCACATCTTTAACCCTCACAAGATGATAAAGACGCCCCTTAGAGATCAACTTACGGGTTTTAATGCATGAAACGAATCAACCCTTGGCCACCACATCTTGACTTTCCCATGCAAGGACAGGTTCATTAGGGAATTGAAACTTGACCGTAAAGGTTCTCCGATCAACAGAAGTATAGTAGGCATGCAACCAATCCATCCCAAGAATGATATCAAAATCTACCATGTCTAATTCAACAAGATCACAAGGCAACAACTCATGCGAAATGCAAATAGGAGAACTTCTATAAACTTTCCTAGCAACAATAGAGGCACCAATAGGAGTAGACACTTCATATGACTCATACAACAACTCGGGGTTAACATGGAACTTTTGGGCAACAAAGGGGGTTACAAAGGAAAGAGTGGCACCCGGATCAATTAAAGAGTATACATCAAAGTCAAAGATTTCCAACATAGGGGTAACAACATTGGGAACCTCACCAACCCCTTCCATATGTATAGCATAAAATCGATTGTGCCTTTGCGGCACCACCTTGAGGACCACTTCTACCTAATAGAACTACATTTACACCCTGGCCTTTGCCACAGTTTCTTAGACAATCTACCTTCCTGTGACCAAGATCCCCACATTCGTAGCATGCATTAGAACCCTTCAAACACGGGCCCTTATGACCCCCTCCACATTTAGGACACACATCATTAGGAGCCACACGACCAACACTTTGAGGCTTAGGGAAGTCATTGGCAAACCTCCTACTAGTAGCATAAGTAGACCCTTGGCCTTGATGAAATCTAGCACCTTTTTGAAATTTACCCTCAAATCGGGCCCTCTTGGCCTCATGCTCCCTTCTCTTCCTCAACTTTTCTTCCTCCATTTGCTCGCATATGTCATCAACCGAGACAAGTCCATGTCACTAATTAGCATGGAGGACCGGCATTCTTCACTCATTAAGTCAGAGACCCCCATTACGAACTTATTCATCCTAGATCTAGGATCGGCCACCAAATGAGAAGCATACTTTGAAAGTTGATTAAACGTGAGGGCATATTCCCTCACACTCATAGCACCTTGTTTCAAGTTCATAAACTCCACCAACCTAGCATCCTAAGCTCAAAAAGGAAAAACTGATTAAGAAAAGCCAATTTGAACTCCTCCCAAAGAGCCACATTACCAATTCCCTTCTCACCCTTCCATTGATCATACCATATTTAGGCTAGCCCTTTGAGTTGATACACTGCCAACTCCGTCTTTTCACTCGACCGAACACCCATGATATTCAAGATCTTGTAGACCTCATCAATGAACTCTTGCGGATCTTCATCCACCTTTGACCCATAGAACACCGGAGGATTCATCTGCATGAAGTCTCTTACCCTAGCTCCCGAGGTAGTAGCATGAGGAGCCTGAGCCCCTTGATTGACTTGGTTGGCCACAACTTTGGAAAGCATAGTGAGAGCATCCCAAAGCTGACCATTGGTAGGTTGCTCCTCGGGAGTTGGGCCCTTCTTCCTCTAGTGTTTGGCATGATCTAGCATAGGAAAGAACAATCATTTGAGGGGAGGGGACTTACCACAGCTCTATAGCATGACTTAGAACATGAAGAATTGAAACATTTCCTAAAATGTCTCATAGCCTCTTATTCATAGTCATGGAGTGCTTCACAACCATGAATAGGACTCTAATCAACGCAGTGTGTTGGACTCCGAGGATCTATCAACCTAGTGTTCTGATACCAATTTTGTCATGACCCAAGCCTAGGACCTAGATGTGATACGACGAATGGAGAACCTGAAGGAACCCCAAACAAGCCTCTTAACTTTTCATTACACATCATTGGTCGCGGAAGCATATAAGAGATATAAAAGAGTAAGAATAGGGCAAATAGACAGAGGAGAGAGCTTGCATAACATCATAAACAATAGACAAAGAATCAAGATCATATCATACATGTATAACATATCCAACAAATACCTCTAATACATAGATAGAGCGGGGCCCAAGATAAAGCAACCTGACTCATCCGCATAGTCAAAATAGAATGTAAAGGAGAATGTCTCAATACATAATAAGAGCAACATAGACTAAGGTCCCCAAAGTGGAGGACTCACCAACTAGATTGAGTAGTACCGAACTAGCCACGTGGAGGAGAAAAATGTTCAACTTGGGCACCGATTCCTACATGGTGATATCATGTAGGCAAGTGTATGCGTTAGTACGTTTGAATGTACTAAGTATATAGGATGCAATGCAACAAGAAGTAGACACCTTAATCAAAATGCACAACAATAGGAAATAGGCATAATATAACAATATGGCATGTATGATCAATGCATAAGTAAAACATGCTTAAGTAACTCATGCTCATATAGGATATCATAAGTGTAGAAGAGACTAAGTTAGATTTCCAATGTACAAACCCCTTGGTAGATTGATGACAATATCACCCATCACCCAGGTGTGTGAGGTACAAACCCCTAATCTAGGTTAGTGATGATAACACCCATCACCCTGGTGTGTGAGGTACAAACTCCTCATCTAGGTTAGTGATGATCATACCCATCACCCTAGCGTGTGAGGTACAAACCCCTCATCTAGTTTATTGATGATCGCACCCATCACCTAGTTTGTGAGGTACAAACCCCTCATCTAGGTTAGTGACAATCTCGCCTACCACCTTGTTGTTTGAGATATTAACCCCTCAACTAGGTTACCCAGATCAGGCATGGTCTAATGCAATACTTTATATAGAATATATCATATACACAAGCTCTTTTCATAATCATATAGTCATTCATATCATATCTCATGTTTTGGACCTTCAATTCCTCAAGAAACCACATCCGGACATTTTACCAAACACTTAGAGGGTATGTAGTGCTAGTGTGAAACCATGAAATTCAAGAGTGAAATCATGCAAGAAAATCAATTGTAAAATCATCAATCAACACCTTGCAACACCCTTAAGCAATATACATCAAAATCCGTCCTCAAATCTTACAATAGATCCAAGATTTATAACTCAAAACATAGCAAAACAATCACAATTTCACATAGCTTTATCTTAGTGCGCAGTGAATTTTATAATATGCAAGACCATTTTTAAATCAACTTTAAATCATACAGTTTGAGTGAAAGGAGACTTGGGTATCATGAGTGGAAGGAACCCATGAAAGAAGCCCATATACCTTAGCTTGGAGATGAGCTTGGTGAATATTGGAGATAGAGACTTGAAGCTTGAAGAAGAACCTTTAAGGAAATCCTTAGTTCCGGATGAGGTTTTGAGACTTGAATTTAGGGGTGAAAATATGGCTAAGTGTTTGAGTGAGAATTGGGGAATGTTTAGGATGATATAAGGGTGAAATATGGCTAAATATAGGTAAAAACACGTTTGGGAACACTTAGGCCCAGCACTTAGAAGTGTTGGACCGAACTAAAAAAAACAAGCACCATTTTATATAGAGGCGCATTGTGGAAGCGATGGGGATTCCTCTCTAGAATTCGCACTTTGAAAAATTATAATCGCTAATCTTTCGCTCTTAAATCGGGGTTAGTCCCTTTTCCCCATAATTTTGACCCCCTGAACAAGAATATGAAGTCGGATTTTCGATATCGCACATGAATTTTGAGATATATGGAATTTAAAATTATGGACATTCCGAGTCACATTTTCGGGCACTTTTTGGGTTGTTTCAGCTTAGTTCGGTGAACCCACCAATTTTCTCTATAGTGGGAGTCATCTCAAAATCTTTGAATTTGAAGATTGTTCTTGCAGGGTCCCAGAATCTTAACAAGGGTTTGATTAGGTACCTGTTGGGGGCGATGAAGAGCAAAAAAGTCAAACCACCTAACAACTGACGGACCTCCATAGCACGCTCCTGTTTGATCTCATTTCACCATCCTTTGAGTATATGATTTACACATACTACCATGCATGTTGGCAAAATTCGGGCAAGCCATGAAATCTGCACAGAACAAACAAAAAAAATGCTCTAAACTCCATTTTACATATTTAGGCTTGAATTAGTTTTATCGCATTTCACATAGACACATAATATGCAGATTTCGTCTGTAGGGTGATTGGACTCTTTAGACTTACATAGGGTGGCTACTATGATGTAGATCGACCCCAAGGGCCAAACTACCTAAGGCTTATGCATGCATGACCTAGTATTAGGGGTGGATAAAGCTTTATCCTAAGTTTCTACAAGCATGGGGTTAGACACAAACTGGATTTTCTATGTGAGAAGGTATTTGGTCTCACGGTAGAAAAACTATCCGCTTACACCATGCCTATGCCTTCTCTCTAGACCTTGAGTATTAAAAATAAGTTTGTGAGAAGCGCAAAGGCACAACATCATGAGAATAGGGAAAAAAAGGGCCCCAAGTGGGAGAAGATATGAAATGTATGAAAGTATAATTAAAGCAGTAACATTTAGCATATAGTTTTAAAGCAATAATAAAATATTAAAGCAAATAAAGAGAAAGAGAGGGATGTTAGAGGGGAGCGGGGGCGGAGGATGTTAGTGGGATGTTAGAGGGGGTAAAAAGGAGGGGGGATGTTAGCAGGATATTAGAGAGGGATAACAATATTAAAAGATAACACAGTTAAAAAGGAAAAGGGATGCAAAAGAAAGAAAAATAGTCAAGTTAGTAAGAGAGCCAAAATAATAATGAATAAATAAGCACTTAATAACCCACATAAGAAACAAAACACGTAATGGTAAGAGCCTAGTATCCCCAGCAGAGTCGTCATTCTGTCACGCCCCATTTTTCCTCGTGAAAAAATGAGAACCTGGACGACGTCGTCGCGAGGACTCTTTTGAGATTTTTAAGAAGGGGAAAGAGTCGCCACCTAATGATTGAGTGCATTAGGACACCATTTCTGACCCGCTACTAAGTCTAAGTCTAAGTCACTAACCATCGGGAAAGGACTCAAATAACCTCGAGAGGAAGGTGTTAAGACCCCTCGAGGTCCACAAATGTGGGTCCCGGGCGTATCTCATATCTTGTGTGGGGTTGCAAATAACAAGTAAGTCTCTTATTTTAAAAATCATAAATTAATGCTAAGTGATAAGAGCATCTATTTTGTTTTATTCTATCAAATATGTGACAAAATAATTAAAATTAATTAAACAAGTAATTAAGATCTAGGTGAGGTTTTCTGACCAGTAAGGTTTTCTTTTATCATATTGTATTCTCATATATTACTCTTCTTTAGATTGTTAAGCAGATTTCAGAGTGGTTTGGAAGAAGGGGGATCGGAAATTTTATTTATTTTACTATTGTTGTATTATTTTATCTTTTTGCAAAATTCGATGTAACAAAATAGTGAAATACGGGGATATAGTGAAGGGGGAGGGGAATTATGTGCTAACTGTTTTTTTTTTTTATTCTTGATGTTTATTTGCTGAATTAATTTGTGTTGTGATGTTTCAAAATAGCAAAATTTTAATCTAGAATTTAATATGAAATAAATTATGTGTGCATTAAGAGATTTAGTCTAAAACATGAATAATATTTGAACCAAGTATGTTCCTTTGCTATGCTTTAGATACCATGTCTAGGTTCTTTTAAACTTTTTCTTAACATGTCAAATATAGGTTTTTAAACTCACTTTATTTTGTTTCAGAGCATGTCTAAAAGTGTATTTCTTTGATGTCATTGTTTCGCAATCTTTAGTCTTATAAATCATGTTTTCAATATTATATGCTTTAGAAGGTAGGCTGGTAGGTTTAATTTCATGTGTTTTTAAAATCTTGCTTTAGGATTAAAATAATGAAATCATATAAACCATGTTCTTAGATCTTTTTCAACTTGTTTACTTAGATATCATGTTCATAGGTTTGCTGATCAAATTATTCTTTCACAAAAAATAATCCTTAGCCTTATTGTTAGAAATTATGTCTGTTAGGATGTTTGATATTCTTGTCATAGATTAAAAAATCTTGCCTAAAGGGTTTTCTCAATTTTTAATGTATAATATAATTATCTTTTAACAATCTTCGAATATGTTTGATCATATGCCTATAAGTTATAATATGACAATATTTTAGAACTAAAATGTTTCTTTCAAGTTTTAAAATGTTGTTGTCACGACCCCGCCCCGGGGCCGTGACTCATGCCGATTAGGCACTTGTGCTAAACTTAAACTACAAGGACCCTTA
>JAPFFP010015888.1:0-16781 GCA_026153255.1 Solanum medicagineum
CATCAAATAAACACTACCCATGCATCAATAGAATTTTAGGAATCATAATATTTAAATCCCAAATTAAAATAAGTAAATCCATGTAGGTGTTATTAAAAATAAATTTTGGGTCCCCTTGGTTGAAATGGATCAAGGATCAATCAACATACACATGAATCCTAGTAGCACCAAAGAATAACACAAGAAATAGCAACCCCCGGACTTATCAAATCACCCTACTCACAACCTCCGACAATAGCCCACTAAACCCTAGAGGCTCTTAATATCCGGTGAAGTCAAAGGTCTAGGCTAATCTCTAATCACCTTCGTCTTTCTAAGGTCCACCTTAATACCATCGCTTGGCACCACACAACCTAGAAGGCAACCTCTTACCACCAAAATTCCCATCTCACCTACTAGCACCCAACCTTCTTCCTTAAACTTGTAGTACTACTCTCAAATGATTCACATGCACTACCTCATTAGGGAACGAACCACATTATCATCACCAAAACCACCATAAACCTATTAGAGTAGGGAATAAATATCTTACTCATGAGACTTATAGGCATAACCTACACACTGATCAAACCAAAAGACACTACCCCAAATTCAAAATATCAGAAAGTGGCATTCAAGGTCTCATCTACCACCAACAACAATTATATAAACAAAACAACTTAGGTTTAACACCTCCAATTCTCATAAGATGATAAATGCAACCCCTTAGAGACTAAATGTACCTTAAGACATGAAATGGATTTACCTCCCTTGCTATTGCTAAACAACCTTCCCCTCAAAGACGGGCCCTTTAGGGATTCGGGATCTAACTCTATGGGTCCTAGCATCTATGAAGACACAACATGCATGCAACAATTCCATCCACAGTATGACATCAAAATCCACTACGCCAACTCCAACAAGCCACAAAGCAAGAACTAATGCAATACAAACCCTGATCAACACCTATAAACTTTCTAGCAACAATATACCTAACCAAGAGATAAACACCAAGGTTCACATCACAACCCAGGGCACATAAGAAGCCCCACCATCAACTAAAAGAAGAGAGAAAAAATAGTAAAACTCGAATCCATCAAAATCAAAACCTTTCACTTACCTTCCTTTACCTTCCTCTTTGAAGCGGCATGATCAACTAAAAGAGCAAAGAACATTCGTTAGAGGGGAAAACCCTATGTTACTTCTAAAGCACGACATAGACCATAAAGAAGGGAAACATTTCCAAAAACGTCTCATAGACTCCTACTCATAGTTGTGGTGCACAACACAACCATGAATACGACTCTAATCGACGCGGTGTATTGGACTCCGAGGATCTAACAACCTAGTGCCCTGATACCATCATTGTCATGACCCAAGCCTAGAGCCTAGACGTGACCAACGAATGGGGAACCCGAAGGAACCCCAAACAAGCCTCATAGCATATCATTAGACATCCTTGGTCGCAGAACAATTAAATGACATTTGAATAATGGAAATAAGGAAAAAAGGTTCTAAGGGAGAACTTGTCATAATATAGAGTCGAGAGATAATAGAATCAACTCATGGCATAAATACATAACTTTGTCCAACAACATCTCTACTACATAGATAATGGGGGTGCCAAGACATACAACTGGGCTCACCCTCATAGTCATAAGTAAATGATAAAGTAAAGAGAATCTTAATATATAGTGTGAGAGAATAGTCCTTGTCTCCGGAATGGAGGACTCACAAAAGTCTAACTTGAACAATCTATCTAGCCACAAGAAGAATCAATAGGAGCTCTGGTTCCTACATGGTGATATCATGTAGGCAAGATTATGCATTAGTACGTTTGAATGTACTAACTATGTGGGATGCAATGCAACAATAGATTGGCATTATAATCCAAAATGCATAACGATAGGCAATAGGCATAATATAACAATATGACATGTATGATCAATGCACAAGTAAAACATGCTTAAGTAAATCATGCTCATATAAGATATCATATGTGAAGAAGAGACCAAGCTAGCTTTCCAACATTGGTTGGTTCATGATGGTCACACCCCAATCAACCTAGGTGGTGAAGTAAAAAACCCTCACATGGTTGATGTTGGCCATACCCCAATCATCCTAGGTGGTGCAGTATAAACCCCTCACATGGTTGATGAGTACAAACCACAACTTGATTGATGATGGTCACACCCCAATCATCCTATGTAGTGAAGTATAAACCCCTCTAATGGTTACCCGGGCTCTTATCCTCCGGATTGGGCATGGTCTAGTGCAACACGTTATATATGATTCATCATAAGCTCTAATGCAATACCTCATGCAGGAATAATCATATACATAAGCTAGTTTCATCATCATAACATCATTAATATCATAGCTCATATTTTGGACCTTCAATTTCTCAAGAAAACATAACCAGACATTTTATCAAACACCTTGGGGGCATGTAATGAGGGTAAAAGAGCATGCAATTTAGAGATGAAATCATGCAGAAAAATCAGTGGTAAAACCTTTAATCAACACCTTGCAACACCCCCAAGACATTCACATCAAAACCCCTCATCAATTCCAACAATAGATCCAGTATTTGAAGCTCAAAACATGCTAAAAATCATACTTTCATGAACTAGAATCACTGTGCAGTAAATTTCTCAATATACAAGATCCACATGTAAAATCAACTTTAAATCATGTAATATTAATAAAAAAGAGGGTTTAGGCACCATGGGTCGAAGGACCCAATGGTTCAACACCACATAAATTAGCTTTGGAGAGGTTCTTGAAGAAAACTTTAATGGAGACTTGAAGCTTGAGTGAAATCCTTGAAGAAATCCTTAAGATTGGTCTTGAGTTCGGGACTTGAATTTAGGGTGAAATATGAGTTTAAATGTTTGACTGAGTTTTGGGGAATGTTTAGGATGATATGAGGGTGAAATAAGGCTAATTATATGTATTTTCAAGTGTGAGAATGCTTAGTCCTAAGAATTAAAAGTCCTGGGCCGAAGTCAAGAGAAAATAGAACCAAAACGGATTACTCACTGGAAATTGCATTTTCTACACGGGCGAGTTTTATCACAATAAACATAAATCCTTCATCCAAACACAAAATCTGGTGAAACAGAGTGCGTTGGAAAGCTAAATCAAAGGGCTTTCGGTTGGTGGTTTGTGCGCAACCCAGTTTGTTGTGTGCTAAGAGATATGCCTCTTCAAACTGGACCCTCCTAAATACCGTATTGTGCGATTTTTGGATTTTGATACGTTTTCTCTAAAATTCGGGTTATAACCATATCTCATTAAATTTGTCTCTCTAAGAAAGAATATGAAGTTGTATTTTCAAAATAACAAACGAATATTTAGATATATGGAAAAAAAGATTCCGGACACTTTCGAGGCACAGTTTCGAGCACTTTTTGTTTTGTTGGGTCGTTTCAGTTTTAACCATTGGGTCCTTTAAGCCATGGTGCCCAAGCTTCCTTTTTATATAATGTCACATTTCTAGTTTGATTTATTTATGGGTCTTATTCACTATGAATTTGACTATAAATGATAGCTTTCATAAAAGTGTGACTGGTTGAGCATGTTTGAGCTATGAATCTAGGATCTATCTTGAGATTTGATAAAGAGTTTTGATGTATATTGCATGATGGTATTACCTAGTATTGGTGGGTTAATTTTCTTCAAGTTTAATTGCATGATTTCACTCTTGAATTATATGATTTTATATTAGCATTGCACACCCACCAAGTGTTTGATAAAATGTCCGGTTAATGTATCTCTAGTTGTTGAAATACTAATGCTTGGAATATGAGTTAAATAACTTTATGATGATGAAAATATGGTACTTATGTGATGATTTCATGATATGCATCTATAGTTTTGCGAGTTGACCATAACCAATTGAGGGTTTGGTACCTCAATTGCCTCGGATAGGGTTGGTAAGCCATCAACCAATTGAGGGGTTGATACCTTGATCAGTACTGAAGGAGGGTGGTCATGTCCATCAACCAATTGAGCGGTTGATTCCCAAATCACTTCTAAGGGGTGGTCTATCTTGGAATCCAAGTAGTAAGTTGCTTGGTCTATAATGATGGTCGCTTTATTCACATGTAATATGTTCTATATAAGCATGTTTTACTTCAAGTCTCATTCATACATGTCATATTGTTATTATGCTATCCGTTGCTTATGATATTGCATTTTGACTATGTTGGCTATCTCTTGTTGTATTGCATCCTACATACGCAGTACATTCAAACATACTAACGCATACTTCATGGATACATGATGTTACCATGTAGGAATCGGAGCTCTTCGCGATCATCCTCATCCTCCCTGTGGTTTGTACTATCTCTACAAAGCAAGTTGATGAGTCCTCAATTTCAGGGACAATGTCTTTGATATTATACTATGTATAAAGAATCTCTTTCCTTTATTATATTTTTTGACTATCTTGGCCCCCGCTAAGTTCTATGTTTAGAGGTGTTGTTGGACAAGTTATATAATTATGCTTGATCTTGACTCTCTTTGACTCTTTGATATTTTATGATATGAAAGACTTCCCTTAGCCATGTTTCCCCTTATTTCTATTCTCTATTGTTATTTTATGGCTTCCGCGACCAAGGATGTGTAATGATATGTTAAGAGGCTTGTTTGGGGTCCCTTCGGGTTCCCCATTCATCGTGTCACTTCTAGGCCCTTGGCTTGGGTCGTGACAAACTTGGTATTAGAGTACTAGGTTGTTAATGGTCCCCGACATCTAATAAACCACATTGATTAGAGTCTTATTCATGGTTGTGTTGAGCACCACAACTCTGAGTAAGTGGCTATGAGACGTTTTAGGAAATGTTCCCCTTCTTCATGATCTATGTCATGCTATATGAGTTAGGTAAGGTTTCCTCTCTAACAAATGTTCTTTCCCATTCTTGATCATCCCTAACACAAGAGGAAGAAGAGCCCGCAAACCCGAGGAACAACCGGCTCATGGAGAGCTTCGGGAAGCTCTCACCTTGCTAGCTCAAGTTGTGGCTAATCAAGTCAATCAAGGGGCCCAAGCTCCTCATGCTCCTACTCTGGCATCTCAGGTGAGAGACTTTATGAGAATGAACCCATCGGTGTTCCATGGGTCTAAGGTGGATGAGGACCCTCAAGAATTTATGGATGAGGTGTACAAAGTGTTGGCATCATAGGTGTTAGGTCGGAAGAGAAGACGGAGTTGGAAACTTACCAACACAAGGGGGTGGACCAAATATGGTACACTTCACGGAAGGAGGACAAGTGTAACAACAATATGATTCTATGTGAGGAGTTTAAGGCGGCTTTCCTTAAGCAGTTCTTTCTTCTTGAGCTTAGGGAGGCCAAAATGACGGAGTTCATGAATTTGAAGAAAGGATCGATGAGTGTGAGGGAGTATGCCCTTAATTTCAACCAACTCTCTAAATATGCTCCATACGTGGTGGACGATCCAAGATCTAGATTGAATAAGTTTGTGATGGGTGTATCTGATTTGGTAAATCATGAATATCAGGTCTTTATGTTTATTAGTGATATGGATTTGTCCTGCTTTATGACTTATGCCAAACAATTGGACGGGGAGAAATTGAGGAAGAGAAGGGGTCATGAGGCTAAGAGGGCCCATTTTAATGGTAAGTTCCAAACTCCATGGGTGGCCGATTTCATCAAAGACAATGGTTTTCTCATGCTCCTAATAGAACGTTTGCCAATGGCTGCCCAAGGGCCCAAGGAGATAGCGGAGTGGTGCCCAATGCTATGTTTCCAAAATGTGGTATGGGTCATGGTGGCCCATGCTTGAAGGATACTAATGCTTGTTTTGGTTGTGGGGAAGTAGGCCACAAGATGATTGATCATCCACGTAATCGCAACAAGGGTAAAGATGTTCATCCTCAAGGCCGGGGTGCAAATGCGGGTCCTTTGGGGAGAGGAGGCTAACAAGGTGGTGCCCCAAGGCACAATTAGTTTTATGCACTCCAAGGGAAACAAAAGGTTGATGAGGTGCCCGATGTCGTCATTGGTATGTTGAAAGTGTTTGATTTTGATGTGTATGTATTAATAGACCCGAGTGCCACTCTTTCTTTTGTTACTCCTTTTGTTGCCAAAATGTTTCATGTTGAGCTCGAATTGTTGTGTGAGTTTTATGAGGTGTCTACTCCTATTGGTGCATCTATTGTTGCTAGAAAGGTCTATAGAAATTGCCCCATTTGTATTTTGCATAAATTTTTGCCTTGTGATCTTGTTGAGTTGGATATGGTGGATTTTGATGTCATTCTTGGGATGGATTGGTTTACATGCATATTATGCCTCTATTGATTTTAGAACCCATAGGGTCAAACTCCAATTCCCAAATGAACCCGTGCTTGAGTGGGAGAGTCATGATGTTGTGGTCAAGGGTAGGTTTATCTCTTGCACTAAAGCCAAAAGTTGATCTCTAAGGGGTGTCTCTATCATCTTGTGAGGGTTAGGGATGTTGAGTCCAAAGTTCTTCTCATAGAGTCGATTCCGGTGGTTAATAAGTTCCTGGATGTCTTCCCTAGTGACCTTCCCGGTGTTCCTTCCAGAAGGGAAATAGATTTAGGCATAGACCTCCATCTCGATCCCCAACCTATTTTTATTCCCCCTTACCATATGGCCCCGGTGGAGTTGAAGGAGCAATTAAAAGACTTGTTGGAGAAGGATTTTATTAGGCCTAGCCAATCACCTTAGGGTGTATCAGTGTTGTTTATGAAGATGAAGGATGGTTCTCTTAGAATGTGTATTGACTACCAGTAACTTAATAGGGTCACCATAAAGAATAAGTATCCTCTCCCAAGGATTAATGATTTGTTTGTCAAACTTCCAAGGGCTAGTCACTTCTCTAAGATTGATCTTCGGTCCGGGTGTCATCAAGTGAAGGTGAGGGAGTGTGGCATTCCCAAGATGACTTGCCAGACTAGGTATGGGCACTATGAATTTACGGTTATGTCTTTTGGGTTGACCAATGCACCAACTATTTTCATAGATCTTATGAATAGGGTCTGAAGATTAGCTTGTGGTGGTATTCATTGATGATATCTTCATCTATTCCCATAGTGATGAGGAGCATGTGGCTCATTTGAGGGTAGTATTGCAAAAATTGAGGGAACAGAAGTTGAATGCTAAGTATGAAAAATGTGAGTTTTGGTTGAAAGAGGTTGCCTTTCTAGGTAATTTGGTGTCGAGTGATGATATAAAGGTGGATCCTGAGAAGATGGAGGTGATTAGAAATTGGCCTAGAACTTTGACCCCATCGGACATTAGATGTTTCTTGGGTTTAGAGAGTTACTACCGGAGGTTTATGGATGTGTTCTCTTTTATTGCTTCTTCCATGGATAAATTGACTCAAAAAGAAGGCTAAGTTTGTGTGGAACGATGAGTGTGAAAAGTGTTTCCAAACCTTGAAGGATAAGCTTGTGTCCTCTCCTATCTTGTCTTTACCGGAAGGGTTGGAAGGGTTTGTTGTGTATTGTGATGCATCCCGAATTGGTTTGGGTTGTGTTATTATGCAAAATTGGTAAGATGATAGCCTATGCTTCTAGACAACTCAAGGTGCATGAAAAGAATTATCCTACTTATGACCTTTAATTGGCCGTGGTATTTGCTTTGAAAATTTGGCATAATTATTTGTATGGGGTGCATGTTGATGTGTTTACTGATCATAAGAGCCTCTAATATGTGTTCACTCAAAAGGATCTCAACTTGAGACAATGAAGGTGGTTAGAGCTTCTTAAGGATTATGATATGAGTGTGCATTATCATCCGGTAAGGCTAATATTGTGGCAGATGCTTTGAGTAAGGTGTCAATGGGTAGCCTAGCTCATGTTGATGATAGAGGCAAAGAGGTGGCTAGGGAGGTTCATCGGTTGGCTATTGGGAGTTAGATTGGAAGAGGTTGATAATGGTGGTATTGTTGTTGTTGATGGTCCCAAATCTTCCTTGGTTGATGAGGTAAAAGTAAAGCAAGGTCTTGATCACTCCTTGTTGAAATTGAAGGATTTGGTGACAAAGGGCAAGGTGGATGGTGCCCTTAGGTACCAAGGTAGGTTGTGTGTACCTAGTGTTAATGGTATGAGAGAGAAGATTCTTGATGAGGCTCATAAGTCTTCCTATTCCATGCACCCCGGTTCTACCAAGATGTATAGAGATTTGAGGGATGTGTTTTGGTGGGGAGGTATAAAGAAAGACACTTCCAAATTTGTATCCGGTTGTCATAGTTGCCAACGAGTCAAAGCCGAGCATCAAAGGCCGGGTGGCCTAACCCAAGATTTAGAGATTCCCACTTGGAAGTGGGAGGAAATTAGCATAGATTTTGTGGTCTGGTTTCCTAAGACAAGAAAGCATTTTGATTCTATTTGGGTTGTGGTTGATAGAGTGATGAAGTCGACTCATTTCCTACTAGTTAAGACTACTTATGGGGCCGAAAATTATGCTAAGTTGTACATTCATGAGTTTGTTAGATTACATGGGGTACCTTTGTCTATCATATTGGATCATGGTGCTCAATACATTTCACACTTTTGTAGGTCCTTCCAAAGAGGTCTTGGTACCAAGGTAAAACTTAGTACGACCTTTCACCCTCAAACGGATGGCCAAGCCGAAATAACTTTCCATACTCTTGAGGATATGCTTAGAGCTTGTGATTTGGAGTTTAAGGGTAGTTGGGATGATCATCTTCCATTGATTGAGTTTGCTTATAATAATATCTATCATTCTAGCATTGGTATGACTCCTTTTGAGGCTCTCTATGGTAGACGTTGTAGGTCCTAGGTGGGATGGTTTAAGGTAGGGGAAATGGCATTGTTGGGTCTGGATCTGGTCATGGAGGCTACGGAGAAGGTAAGGTTGATTAGGGAAAGGTTGGAAAAAGCCTAAAGTCGTCAAAGGTCCTATGCAGATGTGAGGAGAAGGAAGCTTGAATTTAATGTTGGTGATTGGGTCTATTTAAAGGTCTCACCCATGAAGGGTGTGGTTCATTTTGGTAAGAAGAGTAAATTTACTCCAAGATTTGTGGGTCCTTATAGGGTGTTTAGGAAGATCGGTGAGTTGGACTACGAGTTTGAATTGCCTAGTGAAATGCACTTGGTTCATCTGGTTTTTCATGTGTCTATGTTGAGGAAATATGCGGGTGACCCAAGTGCCATTGTCCCATTTGATATTGTTGGTGTGATTGAAGACAACTTGACTTGTGAAGTGGTTACAGTAGAGATATTGGATAGACAGTGAAGTGGTTGAGGAACAAGGATTTGGCTTCCGTTAAGGTCCTTTGGAGGAATCAACATGTCGAAAGTGCTACATATGAGGCCGAAGCGGACATGCAAAAACAATATCCCTATCTCTTCCATTCTACTCAATCCTAAGGTACTAATTCCAAGTCCTTTATATGATTTCATGTCTCATGTATCAACCCTTATGTCATTACATGCATTCATGTTTATATTGAAAAGTTCATAGTGATTTTGACACTTATGTTGAGATTTTTGAAATGATGTTTAAGTGCATTATTGCATCCTTGTTGGCGTTGATTTCTTCACGATTATTCTTCTTATATACGTTTCCTTGACATTTGGGGATGAATATTCCCAAGGGGGAGATATTAAAATGACCCCAAAAAGTGCCCGAAAATGTGCCTCGAAAGTGCCCGTAATTGTAATTTCTATATATCTCAATATCCGTGAGTGATATCAAAAATAAAACTTCATATTCTTGTTCAAGGGGAAAAATTTGAGTGGGAGATGGGTATAACCCCTATTTTAGAGAAACCATATCAAAATTCGAAATTCCAAAAATTTGAAATTCAAGTATGGGTCCAGTTTGTACCGTGATGCACCTCTGTAGCAGGCCAATGTTATTTTCACCTAGTTTTATTGTTTTGGTCCAAGGCTTTTGGTTCTTGGGCCTAAGTCTTCCCATGCGTGCAAATGCCTATACTTAGCCATATTTCACCTTCATACCATAAAAGACATTCCCCAATACTCTGTCAAACACTTAGACAAATATTTCACTCACACTTCAAGTTCTAAATCTCATTCCGGATCTTAAGGATTTCACTAAAGCTTCAAGTTATCATCTCAATCTTCATCAAGGAATTCTCCAAAGCTAAGGTATGTGGGTTTCAACCATTGAGCCCTTTCACTCATGGTGCTCAAGCTCTTTTTTACATAAATTTCATGTTTCTAAGTTTATTTATTGATGGGTCTTATTCACTATGAATTTGACTATGAACTATGTTGGGGTTTCATAAAAGTGTGACTGTTTGAGCATGTTTGAGCTATGAATTTTGGATCAATCTTGAGATTTGATGAAGGGTTTTGATGTATACTGCATGATGTTTTTACCTAGTATTGGTGGCTTAATTTTTTTCAAGTTTCCTTGCATGATTTCACTGTTGAATTGTATGGTTTATACTAGGTTGCACACCCACCAAGTTTTTGATAAAATGTTCGGTTAATGTTCTTGAGTTGTTGAAGGCTTAATGCTTGGCATATGAGTTAAGTGACCTTATGATGATGAAAAGATGGTATTGATTTGATGATTTCATGATATGCATCTATAGTTTTGCGAGTTGACCATAACCAATTGAGGGGTTGATACCTCAATCGCCTCGGATGGGGGTGGTAAGCCATCAACCAATTGAGGGGTTGATACCTCAGTCACTTCTAATGGAGGGTGGTCATGTCCATCAACCAATTGAGGGGCTAATTACTCATTCTCTTCTAAGGGGTGGTCTACCTTAGATTCCAGATACTAAGTTGCTTGGTCTATGATGATGGTCTCTTCCATCACATGTAACATGTCTTATATAAGCATGTTTTTCATCAAATATCATTCATACATGTCATAGTGTTATTATGCTATCTGTTGTTTTTGATATTGCATTTTGACTATGTTGGCTATCTCTTGTTGCATTGCATCCTACATACTTAATACATTCAAATATACTAATGCATACTCTATGCCTATATGATGTTACCTTGTAGGAACCGGAGCTCCTCCCGATCATCCTCATACTCCCTGTGGCTAGTAATATCTCTACAAAGCAAGTTGGTGAGTCCTCAATTTTGGGGACAATGTCTTTAATCTCATGCTATGTATAAAGATGCTCTTTTCTTTATTGTATGCTTTAACTATGAGGATGAGCCCGATTGCTTGTCTTGGCCCTGCTAAGTTCTATGTTTAGAGGTGTTGTTGGACAAGTTAAGTAATTATGCTTGATCTTGACTCTCTTTGACTCTTTGATGTTTTATGATATGGAAGACTTCCCTTAGCCCATTTTCCCCTTATTTCTATTCTCTATTGTTGTTTAATTGCTTCCACGACCAAGGATGTGTAATGATATATTAAGAGGCTTGTTTGGGGTCCCTTCGGGTTCCATATTCGCTGTGTCACGTGTAGGCCCTAGGCTTGGGTCGTGACACCTATGTACCTCAATGAAGAGGATCAAGTCATATTATAGTTCAAAAGATGGAGTAATTTTTTTTGTCCTATTTTTTGCCTAGGATGCCTCTTTAGAGAGTTTCAACCTAGCGGATACATTTATTTTTTTATGTGTTTTTTTGGGGTGCCGTACATAGTTTATTCTCTTGTAGGCCAGGATTATGATGTGACTTTGAGGATAGTATTTCTTCAAGAACTTTCCATTGATGGGACCAAACCGCAAGCCATCTGCATCTACAAGCTCATAAGTAGCACTTGAATAAGTTTCTTGGATGACATATTGACCATCATTTTCGAGGTGAACTTGCTTCCCGATTTATGAGATGTAATGATTGGTCTTCTTCTTGCAAGGACATGATCACTAACGTGGAAGGACCTAGGGTGTACCTTTTTATTGAAAGCATGTGCAAGGCGAGCTTGATAAGATTCAGGGCTTTGTTGCGCTTCCAATCTCTTTCGGTTTGGCCATCCGTTTGAGGGTGAAAAGTCGTACTAGGGTGAACTTTTGTACCAAGACACCTTTGAAAAGACCTCCAAAAGTGTGAAGTGAATTGTACACCACGATCTGATATGATGGACAAAGGAACCCCATGTAACCTCACTAACTCATGGATGTACAACCTTGCATACTCTTCAAGCCCATATGTGCTCTTAACTGGTAGCAAGTGAGCCGATTTCCTCATCCTATCAATCACAACCCAGATGGAATCAAAACCTTTTCTAGTCTTGGGCAACCCAACCATAAAATCCATATTAATCACCTCCCAGTTCCAAGTAGGAATCTCTATGTCTTGGGTTAGGCCACCCGACCTTTGATGCTCGACTTTGACTTGTTGACAACTATGGCAACCGGAAACGAATTTTGCAATGTCTCTCTTCATGCCTCCCTACCAATATACATCCCTCAAGTCTCTATACATTTTGGTGGAACCAGGGTGGATAGAATAATAAGAATTATGGTCCTCATCAATGATTTTCTCCCTCAAACCATCAATACAAGGCATACACAACCTACCTTGGTACCTAAGGCACCATCTCCTCCTCGGGAGAAAACCTCTACGTTGCCCCCTTTCACCAAGGCCTTTAATTAAGCAAATAGGAGTCAAGATCTTATTTTGCTATCACCTCATCAACCAATGAAGACTTAGAAGACCCATTAACAACTACAACACCATCATCTGCTTCTTCCAACCTAACCCCTAATCTAGCCAATCGGTGCACCTCCCTAGCCATCTCCCTATCACCACCATCAATATGAGCTAGGCTACCCATAAACACCCGACTCAAAGCATCTGCCACAACATTTGCTTTACCAGGATGTTAATGCACACTCATGTCATAGTCCTTCAGAAGTTCTAGCCACCTTCTTTGTCTCAAGTTGAGATCTTTTTGAGTGAAAACATATTGGATGCTCTTATGATTGGTGAATACATCAATATGCACCCCATACAAATAGTGACGCCAAATCTTTAATACAAACACAACGGCGGCTAACTCTAGATCATGGGTGGGGTAGTTTCTTTCATGCACCATGAGTTGTATAGAAGCCTAAGCTATGACCTTACCATTTTGCATCAACACACAACCCAAACCAATCCGGGAAGCATCATAATACACCACAAATCCCTCAAGCCCCTCCTATAGTGACAATATAGGAGTAGACACAAGCTTTTGTTTCAATGTTTGGAAGCTCCTCTCACACTCATCGGTCTACACAAACTTAACCTTCTTTTGAGTCAATTTAATCATAGGGGAAGCAATGGAGGAGAACCCATTCACAAACCTTCTATAATAACTAGCTAGGCCCAAGAAGCTCCTAATATCCGACGAGGTCAATGGTCTAGGGCAATTCCTAGTCACATCGGTATTCCTAGGATCCACTTTTATACCATCTCCTGACACCATATGACCCAAGAATGCAACTTACTTCAACAAAAATTCACACTTTTCATATTTGGCATACAATTTTTCCTCCCTCAATATCTTCCACACAACCTTCAAATGACCCATATGCTCCTCCCTATTATGTGAATAGATCAAAATATCATCAATGAAGAACACAACAAAGAAATCAAAGTAGGGTTTTGAAGACCCTATTCATTAGGTCCAAGAAGATGGTCGGTACATTGGTCAACCAAAAAGACATCACAACAAACTCATAATGCTTATATCTAGCCCGAAAGTCCTTCTTTGGAATATCACACTCTCTCACCCTCACTTGATGATACCCGGACCGAAGATCAATCTTAGAAAATAAGCTAGCCCCATGCAATTGGTCAAACAAAGCATCAATTCTTGGAAGAGGATATCTATTCTTGATGGTGACCCTATTGAGTTGCCGATAGTCAATGCACATTCTATGTGACCCATCCTTCTTCTTCACAACCAATACTAGAGCACCCCAAGGTGATTGGCTTGGTTTAATAAATCGCTTCTCCAACAAATCTTTCAATTATTCCTTTAACTCCTTCAACTTCTCCGGGGTAGTACGATAAAAGGGAATGGAGATAGGTTGAGTATCGAGGAGGAGGTCTATACCAAAATCTATTTTCCTTTCAGGAGGAACATCGGGAAGGTCATTTGGGAAGACATCAAGAAACGCATTTACAACCGGAACCGACTCTATGGAAGGGACTTTGGCCTACACATCCTTAACACTCACTAGATGGTAAAGACACCCCTTAGAGAGCAACTTACGGGCTTTAATGCAAGAAATGAATCGACCCTTGACCACCACATCTTGACTTTCCCACTCAAGGACGGGTTCATTTGGAAATTGGAATTTGACCCTATGGGTTCTACAATCAATAGAAGCATAGTAGACATGCAACCAATCCATCCCAAGAATGACATCAAAATCTATCATGTCTAATTCAACAACATCACAAGGCAATAACTTATGCAAAATGCAAATAGGTCAACTTCTATAAATTTTCCTAGCAATAATACACTTTATATGACTCATGCAACATCTTGGGGTTAACATGAAACTTTTTAGCAACAAAAGGGCTAACAAAAGAAAAAGTGGCACCCGAATCAATCAAAGCATGTAAATCAAAGTCAAAGATTTTCAACATACTGGTAACAACATCGGGAACCTCACCAACCCTTTGCCTCCCATGTAGAGCATAAAAATGATTATGCCTTGGAGCACCACCTTGAGGACTACCTCTACCCAATGGAACTACATTTGCACCCCAACCGTTGCCACGATTTCTTGGACAATCCACCTTCTTGTGACCTAGTTCCCCACATTCAAAGCATGCATTAGAACCTTTCAAACATTGACCTCCATGGCTCCTTCCACATTTAGGGCACACATCAATAGGGACTAGATCACCATCACCTTGAGGCCTAGGGAAGTCATTGACAAACCCCTATTAGAAGCATGGAAAGACCCTTGGCCTTGACAAGATTTAGCACCCTTTTGGAAATTACCTTCAAATCGGGCCCTCTTGGCCTCATGCCCCCTTCTCTTCCTTAATTTCTCCTCCTCCATTTGCTCGACATAGGTCAACAATAGAGATAAGTCCAATTACTACTTAGTATTGTGGACCGACATTCTTCACTTACCAAGTTGGTGACCCCCATCACGAACTTATTCAACCTATATCTAGGATCGGCCACGAAATGAGGAGCATAGTTAGAAAGTTGATTAAACTTGAGGGCATACTCCCTTAGACTCATAACACCTTGTTTGAAGTTCATAAACTCCACCAAATTAGCTTCCCTAGGCTCAAGAGGTAAGAACCGATTAAGGAAAGCCAATTTAAACTACTCCCAAAGCACCATATTATCAATTCCCTTCTCACCCTTCCATTGATCATACCATATATGGGCTACCCCTTTAAGTTGGTACACTGCCAAATTCTCCTTTTCATTTAGCCCAATACCTATGATATTTAAGATCTTATGGATCTCATCAATGAACTCACGTGGATCTTCATCCAGCTTTGACCCATAGAACACCGGTGGATTCATCCTCATGAAGTCCCTTACCCTAGCTCCCTGGGTAGTAGCATGAGGTTCTTGGGCCCCTTGATTGACTTGGTTGGCCACCACCTGGGCAAGCATAGTGAGAGCATCCCATAGCTCACCATTGGTAGGTTGCTCCTAGGAGTTTGGGCCCTTCTTCCTCGAGTGTTTGGCATGATCTAGAATAGCAAAGAACAATCGTTATGGCAGAAAAACTTACCACAACTCTATAGCACAACTTAGAACATGAAGAAGGGAAACATTTCCTGAAATGTCTCATAGCCTCCTAGTCATAATTATGTTGTGCTTCACAATCATGAATAGGACTCTAATCAATGTGGTGTGTTGAACTTCGAGGATCTATCAACCTAGTGCTACGATACCAAGGTTGTCACGACCCAAGCCTATGTCATAGACGTGACAAGGTGCAAGGAGAACCTGAAGTGACCCCAAGCAAGCCACTTAGAACATCATTACACATCATTGGTCGCAGAAGCAATAAAACAAGTATCAAGAGATAATAAAGTAGGACAACCAGGGATAAGGGAAACACTTTCATATCATAGACATCAAGAACAATAGAGTCAAAGCTCTTAGCATATATATATATATATATATATATATATATATATATATATATATATCATATCCAACAAACACCTCTAATACATAAATAAGAGCGAGGGCTAAGACAAAGAAATCGGGCTAACCCTTATGGTCAAAATAGAACATAAGGAGGAATGTTTCAATACATAATAAGAGCAACTTAGACTAATGTGCCCGAAGTGGAGGACTCACCAACAAGATTGAGTAGTATTGACCTAGCCACATAGAGGAGGAGGATGATCAACTTGGGCACCGGTTCCTACATAGTGGTATTATATAGGGAAGAGTATGCATTAGTACGTTGGAATGTGCTAAGTATGTAAGATGTAATGCAACACAAGATAGGTACCCTAATCCAAAATGCATAATAATAGACAGATGTAATATAACAATATGAAATGTATGATCAATGTATAAATAAAACATTCTCAAGTAACTCATGCTCATATAGGATATCAAATGTGTAGAAGAGACCAAGCTAGATTTCCAAAATACAAACCCCTTGGTTGGTTGATGTTTCACCCCATCACACTAGTAGTGTGGTTCAAACCCCTCACATGGTTGATGATAATTTCACCTTATCACCCTGGTGGCTAAGTACAAACCCCTCACATTGTTGATGAGTACAAATCCCCATCTCAGTTATCAAGGTACAAACCTCTCGACAAGGTTATTTGGGCTCTTAGCCCCCCCCCCCCCCCCCCCCCCCCCCCCCCCGCCGCCCCACCCCCCCCCTCCCCTAACGCTGGTAGCTA
>JAPFFP010015899.1:0-16781 GCA_026153255.1 Solanum medicagineum
TATTTGTGCACTATGAAAGTTTAAGTTCCAATTTAAAAAGTTATGCCAAGTTTAGGGTCATGTTTGTGTATTCTCCCTTTTCAAAATTTGAGTGGCTACTTAGAAGATCAACTTGTAAATTATTTAATATTTCTGCACAAAAGAAAAAAAATTTAGTCAGTGTAAAATATTGCACAAGGACAAAGTAGATGTCAGTACAAGTATGACTTTTGCACTAGGACAAATTGGATTTAGGCAATGAGCGTTGTAGCAAAATGGATTGATTAATATATATTTTATTAATGTTTTTCATTCTTGAATGAATGTCAAATACACCACCTATTTGAGAATAAGTGAACTATTCTCATTTAAATCATTTATTTCTAATACAAAATTTAATTTTAGAAACTCAATTAATGAAGGATAAAATAAAAAAAAAATTCAACATATACCTTACAAAGTGAACAATTCAATTATTTTGAAACTCAAAAATCCCTCGACAATTCACTTGTTTTGCAACAGAGAAAGTAATATTTGTTGTATTTTTTTTCATAATCAATTTATTGTGCAGATAAAAATAAAAAATAAATTTTAATACACACATTCATTCTCTTGAATCATCTTATACTTAATAATCTAATAAGATATCTAATCGTTATTTAATTTTATTTTCTCATCAAAATGTGGCATTCCTACTCCAATCTAATGAGATATACATACATACATATATGTATGTATATATAAAAGGAGGAAAACTAAACTTTTTGAAAAAGTCACAACCTTTGAAAAAGTCGCAACTTTTTGAAAAGTCACAACCTTTGAAAAAGTCAAATCCTTCAATGGAAAAATTATCCGCTTTTAAAATATATTAAATTGATTTTTAAGTTGGGGTTTATAGTGTTCTATTTAGAAAAAGTCACAACCATTTGAAAAAAGCTACAACCTTCCGAAAAAGTCACGATCCTTAAATGTGAAAAGGTTATCTGCTTTAAATATAAAGTAATATAATTAAATAAATAAAATATAAAATATTAAAAGTATATTAGATTAATTTTAAAATTGGGGCATTATAATAATTTAATATTTAAGTTAGGGAGTTCATGTAATGCCTGGCAAAAATTACCAAAATACCCCTAGAATAGAATCGTGCGCATAACGCTTCTTCCCAAGTTCGGAAGAAAAATTCGAGACCGGATCTGCGATCAGCACGAAAAACTGGGTGGGAAAGTGGTTTCAACTCGATTTTAGAGCAATCGGATCAAAAAATAATTTTTTGATCTGAAGACCGAAACAGCAAGGGTGCGGATGGGGCCGTGACACGCCCTGGTCGCGGACTCACACTTATAATTTTTTTTCAATATTTTGACGGGAATTGAATTTTCGGAAATACACAGTTCCACCCAAAGTTCAAAATTTTAAATCTTTTGAGGGGCATTTTAGTCTTTTTTCCACCCCTTTTAGACTTAACCCATGACCAATACAAGTCGTTTTTGGCCTAAAAGAGTTTCAAAAACATATTCTAAAGCCCCTTACACTAAAACTAAGTAGAAACCTTGAGCTAAGAAGAGGAGAAGGAGTTAGGGTTCAAAGGATTGAGGCTAATTTCTTGAGGAATTGATTGTCAAACTCCACACCAGGTATGTAAGGCTACCTAAAGCGTTGGATTATGTTCATCCACGCGCCCCTTCACTTACTTGAGTTAAAATGATGAGTATGAATTGCATGTCTTAAATACCATGGTTCTTGAGTTTTAATTTCTCGTACAAGATTGAGTTTCTTTAAACTATTTGAGTCAAATTATGAGCTATACCATTGTTATCTTGAATTATAAAAGTATTTCACATGATTGATGCATGAACCCTAACCTTGGTATTTTCCGTGCTTACAAATTTAATTGAAATTGTGAATCCAACCTGTTGAACTGGGAAATGTAAACCTGAGAAGTATGTTTTCTTGCTTCATGTATGTTTCTTGCTTTGTGTGTGTAATGAGTATCCATCATGTTGTATATGCTGAGATGCTAATATGATGTTACTGGACCATAATTCATGAGAGTCTTGTATGATGTGGATTAGAGTCTTGAGTTGCATTGCATAGACGCCAGTCCTGAGTTACCGATTTGTTGAGTAATTGAGTTAAGCTACTGGGAACTGAGTTGACTTGTTTGAGATGAGTTGAGTCACTTTCTATGAGCGTGATTTAGTCTTGGAAGGAGTATTGAGCACCGAGTTGGGTGAGGAGAGTCACCCCATAATTGCGTCGCCAGCGTGGAATAGTCGTTTTAGCATAATACTGGCGACTCTTGTCCCAAAAGTTGGACGTTCTCTTTGGATCCGAGAAAGAGAGGTAGAGGTTGACATGTCTTTTTCCGTGGTAAGTTAAGGACGGGCGATGCAACGATGCCATATTCGTTGTGCATCACCAAAACTCATGGTGATTGGAGTTATGTCGGTTAGAGAAACTTCCAAGCAATACTTGAGTTGAGCATATCCTGGTTTTCAAACTGAGTTGCATTAAACACTGAGTCTATTTTCTAAAACATGATTTCAAACTAAAAAACTTGCATGATTTCTTGAGTTGAGTTATGAGATGAAGAGTTGAGTCTTGAGTCGAGCCTGTTGATTGGTTTGAGCTTCATCTGTTTACTTTTAGCCCATTTACATACCAGTACATTCCACGTACTGACGCTATTTGGCGCTGCATTGTTTCATGATGTAGATACGAGCGATAGAAGACTTTAGTAGACGCACCGTTGAGGTTCAGAGTTTCGAGATCCAAAGATTGGTGAGGCCTCCTTACTTTTTGGAGGAGCCTATTCTTATTCTATTCAGTTCTTTATTTGTTGAGTTGGATAGCCATGGCCTGTCATGGTACCTTCTAGATGATTAGAGTAGAGGCTTCATAAAACTAGAGTGGAGTATTATCGAGTGTTTTATATTCACTCTTGAACTATTTTGAGAAACTATTTATAATAATTCTGTCTTTTCAATAAATGTTATCCTTGAGTATTTCTTCTATTGTCGAGTAAGATGTGACGACGAGGCCAAACTGTTCGCTCGAGGACTAGCAATAGTCTTTGACTGCCACTTACGTCTAGGGTACCCTCCTGGGGCGTGACAAACTTGGTATCAGAGTGCAATGTTCAAGTGTCCTAGTGAGTCTATGAAGCCGTATCTAGTAGAGTCTTATTTATGGCTGTGTTGTGCACCATACTTCATAAGTAGGAGGCTATAGGACATTAGGAAGTGTTACCCTTCTTCTATGATCTGAGTTCATGCATTAGAGTTTAACTCTATGAGAATCTTGTTCTAATTCGAGTGTGACACGTTTGCAGAAATGCCTCCAAAACGAACTGTTGCCCAGAGAGATGCCTCAGCCCCAGCAGCTGAGAATTCCCAACCAGAGGTCCCGGCCCGGACAGAGACGAGGAGACGGGGTCGGCCTGCTAGGACTGCTGAGGTCCCCCAGGCGCCCCCTGAGCAGCCACAACCAGCTCCCACTTCAAAGGTGGAGTTTAGGGGAGCCATTAGCATGCTTACTCAGCTAGTGGCCTCACAAAGCAGTAGCCGAGGTCCCCAAGCTCTTAGTTCTAGCTCCCAAGAGCCTACAACTGCTACTAGGCTCAGAGACTTCTTGAGGATGAACCCACCTGTCTACACGGGGACGAAGGTTGAGGAGGACGCACAAAATTTCATTGACGAAATGTACAAGGTGTTGAGGGCTATGCATGCTAGTAGGGTTGAAGGGGTTTAGCTTGCCTCTGACCTGCTTAAGGACATGACGAATGTATGGTACAACCAGTGGGAGGATAGCCGAGGTGAGGATGCTGATCTTGCTGAGTGGAATAAGTTTGAGAGTGCTTTCGTCGACCACTTCTTTCCCAAGAGTTGAGGGAGGCGAAGATTGAAGAATTTGTGAACTTGAAATAGGAGGGGAGGACCGTCAAGGAGTACAACCTAAGGTTCATTAAGCTGTCCAGGTATGCTCCAGAGGTGGTCCAGGACATGAGACAAAAAATGATAAAGTTTGTGTATGGATTGGGCAGACATGCGCAGAGGGTATGCAAGGCAGCGTTATTGTTTTCGGGCATGGATATTTCCAGACTCATGGTTTATGCCCAGCAGACAGAGGAGGATAAGAAGAAAGATAGAGAAGAGTACATGAGCAAGAAAGCCAAGTCAACTGGGCATGAGGGTAGCCAGCACAAGCAAGATAAGGGGGACAGGAGGTCTCACTTCCAGACAAGCATGATAAGGGGAAGTCAAACTTTAGAGCACAGGGTTCACAAGCCAGTGTGACCCTTGGCTCGAAAGGGAAACCACCCTGTGGGAAGTGTGGCAAGATGTATTTGGGGGAGTGCAAGGAAGGAGGAAATGGTTACCATAAGTGTGGCCAGACAGGTCACTTCCTGAGAGACTGTCCACTCTGGGACAACAGGGCCCAGTTTCTCCTGCCACATCACCACCCAGAGGTAATCAAAAGGGTGCCATACCAGGGACAAGTGGAGGAACAAATCGTCTCTATTCAATGGGGAACAAACAAGACTAAGAGGTGGCACCAGATGTCGTGACGGGTATGCTCCGAGTCTTTACTTTCTGTTGTTATGCTTTGCTTGATCCAGGGGTGATAGTGTCCTTTGTAACACCATATATGGCTAGAAAATTTGAGATTTCTCCAGAGTGTTTACTTGAGCCTTACCCTGTTTCCATTCCTGTTGATGAGTCGATCATAGCCAAGAGACTTTATAAAGATTGTGTAGTGTCTATTTACCATAGAGATATTCTTACGGATCTGGTTAAGTTAGAGATGATTGAGTTTGATATAATTCTTGTTATGGACTTGCTCCACGCCTGCTATGCCACTATTGACTGTGGAACCCGAATCGTCAAGTGTCAGTTTCCCAATGATCCTATGATAGAACGGAGAGGAGATTCTGTTGTACCTAAGGGCAGATTTATTTCCTATCTTAGAGCTAGATAGTTAATCTCTAAAGGGTGCATCTACCACCTCATGCGAGTCAAATCTGATGATGTTGACTCTCCTACTCTTGAGCCAGTCCTGATTATAAATGAGTTTCCTTCCTGAGGATCTACCTGGAGTCCCTCCCAATAGGGATATTGACTTTGGGATCAATGTTTTTCCCTATACCTAGCCTAACTTGATTCCACCTTATAGAATAGCCCCTGCTGAATTGAAAGAGTTGAAGCAGCAGTTGAGGGACTTGTTAGAGAAGGGATTTATCAGACCAAGTGTTTCTCCTTGGGGTGCTCTTGTTCTATTTATATGGAAGAAAGATGGGTCTCTCAGAATGTGCATAGATTATAGGCAACTGAACAAGGTCACAGTTAAGAATAAATATCCTCTCCCAAGGATAGATGATTTGTTTGACCAACTTCAGGGTGCCACTTGCTTTTCCAAGATAGACCTCAGATCAGGTTGTCACCAGCTAAAAGTGAGGGAATATGATATTCCAAAGACAGCCTTTAGGATGAGATATAGTCATTTTGAGTTCTTGGTGATGTCCTTTGGGTTGACTAATGCACCTGCAACCTTCATGGACTTGATGAACATAGTATTCCAACCGTACCTTGACATGTTTGTGATTTTATTTATTGACGACATCCTTGTATATTCTAAGGATGAAGAGGAGCACACCAACCATCTTAGAGTGATTCTTCAATCTCTCAAAGACCATGGATTGTATGCGAAGTTCTCAATATGTGAGTTCTGGCTCAAGTCAGTGGCCTTTCTAGGTCATGTTGTCTCGGGTGATGGTATTCGAGTGGATGCCTAGAAGATTGAAGTAGTTAAGAACTGGCCCAGACCGACCTCACTAACAAACATAAGAAGTTTCTTAGGGTTGGCAGGCTACTACCGCTGATTTGTTGAGGTTTTTTCTTCCTTGTCGGCACCATTGACCAAGCTAACTCAGAGGAAGCTCAAGTTTTAGTGGCTTGATGAATGTGAGAAGAGTTTTAAAGAGTTGCAGATCCAACTGACTATAACCCCAGTTTTGACATTGCCTGATGGAACAAAAGACTTTGTGGTATATTGTGATGCATCCAGAGTTGGATTGGGTTGTATGTTGATGCAAAGAGGGAAGATGATAGCATATGCTTCCAGACAACTTAAGATTCATGAGAGGAATTATCCGACTCATGATCTTGAGTTGGTAGCAAGGGTATTCGCGCTTAAGATCTGACATCACTATTTGTGTGGAGTATATTTAAACGTGTTCACTGACCATAAAAGTTTGCAATACGTCTTCAGTCAGAAAGAGCTCAACCTGCGGCAGAGGAGGTGGCTGGAGTTGCTCAAGGATTATGACATGAGCATTCTCTACCACTCAAGTAAAGCTAACATTGTTGTTGATGCTTTTAGCAGGTTGTCAATGGGTGGCAAGACCCATGTTTGGGAAGGGAAGAAAGAGTTAGTGAAAGAAGTTCACAAATTAGCTCGATTGGGAGTCCAGCTTGAGGAAAATGATGAGGGAGGAGTCAATGTCCAGAGTAGGTCTACATCATCTCTTGTGGTAGAGGTGAAAGAGAAGCAAGATCTAGATCTTGTTATACTCCAATTGAAGGAGGTCGTCCACAAATAGAAAGTGTTGGTCTTCTCCAAAGGGGGAGATGGGGTGCTGAGATACCAAGGTAGGTCATGTGTTCCTGATGTCGGTGGTGTAAGAGAGAGAATTATGGCCGAGGCTCATAGCTCTAGGCATTCTATTCATCTTAGCTCTACCAAGATGTACCATGACTTGAGGAAAATCTATTGGTGGAGTGGATGAAGAGGGATATAATGGAGTTTGTTTCTAAGTGTCCAAATTGTCAGCAAGTCAAAGTTGAGCATCAATGACCATGTGGATTGACAAAGAACTTTGAGATCCCCGAGTGGAAGTAGGAGATGATTAACATGGACTTCATCACCAATCTACTGAAGTCTTGAAAGCAACATGACTTAATATAGGTGATCATGGATAGGATGACTAAATCAGCTTACTTCTTGGCAGTCAAGACCACTAACACTGCAGATGAGTATGTGAAGTTATATATTTGTGAGATTGTGAAGTTGCATGGGTTTTCCTTGTCTATCATCTCGGACAGACGAGCTCAAGTCGCCTCCCAATTTTGGAGATCTTTCCAGAAGGGACTAGATACAAAGGTAAATTTGAGTACAACCTTTCATTCGCAGATAGACGGCCAGGCAAAGAGCACCATTCAGACGTTAGAGGATATGTTGAGAGCTTGTGTCCTTGACTTCAAGTGAAATTGGGATGGTTATCTGTCATTGATCGTATTTGCGTATAACAACAGTTATCACACAAGCATTCATATGGCCCTTTATGGGGCTTTGTATGGGAGAAGATGTAGATCACCAATTAGATAGTTTGAGGTTGGTGAAGTGGAGTTGATTGGGCCTGACCTTTTCCACCAGTCCATGGAGAAGGTAAAAGTTATTAGAGAGAGGTTGAAGACTGTGCAAAGTCACCAAAAGTCTTACACAAACGTGAGAAAAAGAGACTTCGAATTCGAGGTAGATGATCGGGTGTACTTGAAGCTGTCACCCATGAAAGGTGTCATGAGGTTTAGTAAGAAGGGGAAGTTGAGTCCGCGCTATATCAGTCCCTATAAAATTGTGAGGAGGATTAGGAAGGTCACTTATAAGTTGGAATTGCCTTCAGAGTTAGATGGGATCCACCTGGTATTCCACGTGTCAACGTTGAAGAAGTGTTTGGGAGATCCGACTTTAGCGATCCCCATTGAGAGTACGGGAGGAAAGGATAGCTTGTACTATGAGGAAATTCCAGTCCAAATTCTTGACCATCAAGTTCGTCAGCTGAGAAATAAGGAGATAGCCTCCGTTAAAGTCCTGTAGAGAAACTAATTCATTGAGGAAGCTACATGGGAAGATGAGGACGCTATAAGGACCAAATACCTGCAACTCTTTGTGCCAAATGATGACGATGTCGACGGTAAGGTTCCTACCCTTAACTTAACTATTGTTCTCACTCTTGAGTTGATGTGCCTGTTTATGAGTCTGAGTGGAGTTTATGGAGGTTGAGGAAGAGTTTAGACTTTGAGTTGTCGAATGAGTATTGAGAGAAGTCCTGAGTCCACTCGTGCTTTATTGCCACCTCTACTCATAATTCGAGGGTGAATGATCCTGAGGGGGAGATAATGTAATGCCCGACGGAATTTATCAAAATGCCCCTAAAATGGAATTGTGCACATAATGCATCTTCCCAAGCTCAGATAGAAAATCTGAGACTAGATATGTGATCACAACGAAAAACTAGGTGGGAGAGTGGTCTTGACTCGATTTTTGAGCAATCAGATCAAAAAATAATTTTTTGATTAAAAGACCGAGACAGTGAGGACGTGCTTTGGGGCCACGATGCGCCCTGGTTGTGGAACCACACTTATAAAATTTTTTCAATTTTTCGACGAGGGTTGATTTTTTGGAAATACACAGGGGCGCGATAGGTCCGCATCACAGACCTATTCTCTCGACCTGTTCCACCCAAAGTTCAAAATTTTAAATCTTTTGAGGGGCATTCTAGACTTTTTCCCACCCTTTTTAGACTTAACCCACAACCAATACAAGTCCTTCTTGGCCTAAAAGAGTTTCAAAAACCTATTCTAAAGCCCCTTACGCTAAAACTAAGTAGAAACCTTGAGCAAAGAAGAGGAGAAAGAGCTAGGGTTGAAAAGATTGAGGCTAATTTCTTGATGAATTGATTGTCAAATTCCATACCAGGTATGTAAGGCTATCTAAAGCGTTATATTATGTTCATCTATGTGCCCCTTTGCTTACTTGAGTTAAAATCATGAGTATGAATCGCATGTCTTAAATCTCGTGGTTCTTGAGTTTTAATTTCTCGTACAGGATTGAGTTTCTTAAAATTATTTGAGTCAAATTATAAGCTGCACCATTGTTATCTTGAATTATAAAAGTATTTCATATGATTTATGCATGAACCCTAACCTTCGTATTTCCCTTGCTTACGAATTTAGTTGAAATTGTAAACCCAACCTACTGAACTAGGTAACGTAAACCCGAGAAGTATGTTTTCTTGCTTCATGTATGTTTCTTGCTTTGTGTGTGCGTGTAATGAGTATCCATCATGTCGTATATGCTGAGCATGCTAATATGATGTTACTTGACCTTAATTCATGAGAGTCTTGTATGATGTGGATTAGAGTTTTGAGTTGTATTGTATGGACGATGGTCCTGAGTTACTGTTTGTTGAATAATTGAGTTGAGCTACTGAGAACTGAGTTGACTGTTTGAAATGAGTCAAATAGATGAGTTGAGTTATTTTCTGTGATCATGATTTAGTCTTGGAAGGAGTATTGAGCACCGAGTTGGGTGAGGATAGTCACCCCAGAACTGTGTTGCTAGCGCGGGATTGTCGTTTCAGCATAATACTGGTGACGCTTATCCCAAATGTTGGACATTCTCTTTGGATTTGATAGAGAGAGGTAGAGGCTGACGCGTGTTATGTCGGTTAGAGAAACTTCCAAGCAACACTTGAGGTGAGCATATCCTGATTTTTGAACTGAGTTGCATTGAACACTGAGTCTATTTTCTAAAACATGATTTCAAACTTAAAAACTTGCATGATTTCTTGAGTTGAGTTTTGAGATGAAGAGTTGAGTCTTGAGTCAAGTCTATTGATTGGTTTGAGCTTTATTTATTTACTTTTAGCCCATTTACATACCAGTACATTCCACATACTAATGCTATTTAGTGATGTATCGTTTCATGATGTAGATATGAGAGATAGAGGACTTCAGCAGACGCAACGTTGAGGTTTGAGTTCCGAGATCCAGAGATTTGTGAGACCTCCTTACTTTTCGGAGGAGCCTGTTCTTATTTTATTCAATTCTTTATTTGTTGAGTTGGGTAGTAATGGCCTGTGATGGTACCTTCTAGATGATTAGAGTAGAGGCTTCATAGACCTAGAGTAGAGTATTATCGAGCATTTCATATTCAGTCTTGAACTATTTTGAGAAACTATTTATAATAATTCTATCTTTTCTATAAATGTTATCCTTGAGTGTTTCTTCTACTGTTGAGTAAGATGTGACGATGAGGCCAAACGGTTCACTCGAGGACTAGCAATAGTCTTTGAGTGTCAGTTATGTCCAGGGTAACCTCTTGGGGCATGACAGTTCAAGCACTATTGCCAAGCCAATATATCAATAAAAATATTATTAAAGATAACTAGGACCTTGACATATTACATTAAAAGAAGTGCTTGAGATAAATTGATAATGCTAAATTTTCTATATAAAAAAAAACTTAATAAATTTAGAGTGTTTTAGTAGTTTTAATATTAAGATTTATAAACTTAATTAGATTACTTATGACCGCGCAAGGCGCGGACTAATTAACTAGCATATAAATAATTCTGTAGTGTACATATAATAGATAGATATTGTATAAATTTGTATAATCATGTATCGATGTTATATATATAATTATGTAATGTACAAACATTTGCTTAACTATTATGCATTCCACGTTAGTAAATAAAAAATACAACAACATAAATATTTATTTTTCATAAAAGAAGTGACAATTATAAAAAAAAAAAATTAAAAAGGAGCAAAAAATAAATTAAAACAATAATTTTTTTCTTTAAATAGCACAACCAAATTTTAATTTGTTAAATGAGAAAGAAATGACCAAAATGACAACCTTGAACTTTGGTATCATTGCAACCGTCAAAATGACCAACAGAAGCAAAGTAAAATTGCAGCCGCTAAAATGACAGCTTGCCACTTCGGTAATAGCCGAGCGACATTTAATTGGTAAAAACAATGGCCAATTGGCCATTTTAAGGAAAAAATGACTATTTTTATGTAAATAATTTTTTTTCAATGGCCACTGGTGTAATTACCCCTATTTGATATCCTCTATCTAGGAGAAAGCCAATAGATAGAAAGAAATATCATCCCATTTGTTGATGTTCTTTCTCAATATTTCATTATTAATTGGTTTTCTATTCTTTGTGAACTTCTTGGCAATAATATTTGTGCAACTCTAAACTTTTAACCATGAGTACACGTATTTAGAAGAGTTGTAGAACCTTGAGGAGTGACTTACTTTACAATTTGCATCGAAGTCGGGCCGTAGTCCTTTCCAAGGCAGTCACTTGCCACGACACAGTATTTATGATTATTTAATTACTATTTTTTATTCCAGTTTAATATCAATATTGAAGTATTTTTTTTCATAATTTGAGAGTGATTGTTTTTAATAAAATATTGATAGATGGCTACTTTCTTGAACAAAGTTTTTAGGATCTGTCAAAGCTTGAAACTTTCAACAAAAATAATTTTAAACATTAGATACAGAAACTTCTAGTTTTCTTTGAACAATAAAAAGTTTATTATATTTTATTTAATAAACTCTCTATTGATGGCTCTAACATTACTATTGGTTCTACCGCTATTGTGATTATTAATATTGCTGCTAAAAAGAAGTTTGAAAAAGATAAAAGAACTATAAGAGAAAATTTGTTAAATTATATGACTTATTCTTTATTTGATTTACTTGTTATTTATAAAGTTGTTAAGAAAATATGAAATACTTTGTAAAGAAATATGATGCTGATGATGTAGGAAAAATAATATGTTATCAATGAGTGAGTTAAGTTTCAAATACTTGAGAATAAGTCAATCATCGAATGTGGACATGAATATATATATATATATGTATATATATAAGATTTTTCAAGTTATTATTTTGCTTGAAAATTTTCCACAATCTTAAAGTAATTGCATAAATCAATTAAAATATAAGGAAAGAAAAGGAAGGAAGTAACAAAATTGTAAGATGAAGGATGACAAGTAGTAGAGAGGAAAAAAGAAAAGGATAAGGGTAGTAATAAAATTTGTCAAGATTAAAAAGATTCTCAATAAAGCCATAATCACCAACAAAGGGATAAGGTTCTATAAGATCATATGGAAGAAAATGATGGCATGGAGATCACTAAATCTTAGATAAAAGGAGAGGGGAGCAAATTCTCATAAACACGATTATAAATCACATCAAAAGCAAAATTAACAGCAGGAATAAAACAATAAGCAGAAAGCCAAAGTACAGAAAGAAAGAACAGAAACAAGAAATAGTAAGAGTATTAAAATAAAAGAAAGAGTAGAAACAAGAAACAATAAGAGTATTAAAATAACAGACTTTTCCAAACTTCAGGAGAAACAACAAAGAGAAATAGAATCTCAGCTAAAGATGAGTGTGAACACTATCAAATAAAGAAACCCTACAGAATAAGGTGGTCATCTCCAAAAAGTGAAAATAATCTGAAAATTAAGGAAATAACTCGTAGGGAAAGATAAAGAAGTATTGAAATCAAATTTTTGCTTTGATCCATACCTTGCAAATAAAATTACTATGAACAATGTTAAGGAGAAAAACATGAAGCACAGTACTAGCATGAATATCTAATTACTTGATCCGAGAGATATTGCAGTAGAGAATGAAAACAACACTAGGAATGAAGACCTGAAAATGACATAAGTTGGCATTGAAGGCAACACATCAGATGATGACATAGACAAAGGCTATGATAATACTATAGACTTTATGGATTATGATAAAACACAACAAGTCCAACAAGAGTTATGTTCTACAACAATCTCTCACAGAGGAGAATATACAAAAGTAAAGAGATTGCTGATAAATCTCTAAACCAAGGGGAAAAAAAAAACTTAAGAGCCTACTAAGGAACAAAAATTGTTTCTTTTTAGCTAAGAATGCTAGTAAAATTTTATTGCTAAGACAAAGATCATGATATGTATGATTAAACATGAATTTTTCGTAAAATATCTTGAGTGGCCTCTTATTAGTGGGAAAAAGAAGAACAGTCACTTTAACGATTTAGTCAAGATATTACTAACAGAATCAAAGGGTCGTATAACAAACTGCTTTTGACCGGAGAGAGAGTTGGTCTCATCAAGAATGTCCTCTGTAAGACCCCACTTATGGGGTAGGAGAGATGAAAGAAATAAGCTTGTGTCACGACCCAAGTTTAGGGCCTAGACGTGACACGGCGAATGGGGAACCGGAAGGAACCCCAAACAAGCCTCTTAGCATATCATACACACATCTTTGGCCGTGAAAGTAATAAAATACAACAAGAGATAGAAGATAGGGACAAATGAGGCTGTGGGACAATTCTTATATCATAAACATCAAGAGTCAAGAGAGAGTTAAACCTCAACATATAATACAAACATGTCCAACAACACCTCTAAAGCTTAGATACTTAGCGGGGGACAAGACAACCTACCAGGCTCACCCTCATAGTCAACATTTACATAAAAGAAGGTCAGACTTAGAACATAGCATGAGATCATGAGCGTCGTCCCCGAAATGGAGGACTCACCAAAGAGCTTGAGAGATGTCGTACTAGCCATGTGGAGGAGGATGATCAAGTGGGGCTCCGGTTCATACATGGTCACATCATGTGGGCTTAGAGTATGCGTTATTACATTTGAATGTACTAAGTATGTAGGATGCAATGCAACAAGAGATAAGCACCATAAAATAAATGCATAACATAGTCAATGAATAAACATATAGCAATATGGCATGTATGGATGGTACTCGAAGTAAAATCATGTTCATATAGAACATAATACATGTGTAAGGAGAGACCATTGTTAGTGCATATCCAAGGCCTTCCATCCCCTTCGAGAGGTGAATGAGGTACAAACCCCTCAATAGGTTGATGAGGTACAAACCCCCCAACATGGTTGATGGAGTACAAACCCCCCAACATGGTTGATGAAGTATAAACCCCTCAACATAGTTATCAAGGTACAAACCCATCGACATGGTTGCATGGGCCTACCACCTCATGAGCGAGGCGATCGAGGTACAAACCCCTCAACAAGGTTATCTGGGCCTACAACCCCTCGGGTGAGGCTTGGTCAATTCCCCACACTATAGAGATAATATCATATACATACATTCCTTTCATCATCATATAGTCATTCAACGCATAAGATATGCATTGGACCTTCAATTCCTCAAGAAACTCATAACTGGACATTTTGTCAAACACTTGGCGGGTGTGTAGTGCTAGTGCAAAACCATGCAATTCAAGAGTACAATCATGCTAAAAAATTCAATGTAAAACCATCAATAGATACTTCGTAACACCCTCATGCAATATACATCAAAACCCTTCATCAAATCTCACAATAGATCTTAGATTTATAGCTCAAAACATGCTAAAACAATCATAATTTCATGAGACCCCAATATAGTGTGTAGTGAAATTTATAATAATTAAGACCCATGAGTAAATCAACTTTAAATTATGCAATTCTAAGTACAAGGAGCTTGGGTATCATGGGTAAAAGGAACCCATGAAAGAGACCCACATACCTTTACTTTGGAGAGTAGCTTGATGAAAATTAGAGATGGGGACTTGAAGCTTGAATGGGAGACTTAGAATCTGGATGAGTTTGAGACTTGATATTTGGAGATGAGATATTGTTTAAGTGTTTGAGAGAGTATTTGGGAATGTCTTGGATGATATGAGGGTGAAATAAAGCTAAGTATAGGTATTTTCACGCATGGGAACACTTAGGCCCAAGTCCCAAAAGCTTTGGACCGAGATAAAATTATTGGCAACAAAATAGACAGGTTTCGCGATGCGGACCTGTCGCGGAGGAAAAATTAGCACATTCCGCAACAGCTACATGTCGCGGTACTGTTGCGGATCGATTCTGGATAAGGAAAATTATGAAAATTTAAATTGCTAATCATTTGCTCTTAAATCAGGGTAAGACCTATTCTCCACTCAATTTGACCCCCTGAGCAAGAATATGAAGTTGGATTTTTGATATCACGCATTGATTTTGAGATATATGAAAATTGTGATTCCGAGCACTTTCGAGGCCCATTTTCAGTCACTTTTTGGGGTGGTTTCAATATCTCCCATTGACAACATTCATCCCCGAATGTCAAAGAAACATATATGACAAGAGTAATCATGAAGAAATCAGCCCCGATAAGAATGCAACAACATACTTAAAATATCATTTTCAAAATCTCATCATAAGTATAAAATCACCATGCACTTTATCAATGTAAACATGAATGCATGCAAATGACTTAGGGGCTGGAACATGAGACATGAAATCACATAGAATACTTAGAATTAGTACCTTAGGCTTGAGGTGGATGGAAAAGAAAGGGTATTGCTTTTGCATATCCGCTTCAGCCTCCTAAGTGCCACTTTCCACTTATTGATTCCTCCAAAGGACCTTAATGGAAGCAACATCCTTATTCCTCTACCTTTTCACTTGTCTATCCAAGATCTCTAGTGGAACCTCTTCATATGACATGTTGTCCTCAACTACCCCCACACCATCAAGAGGCACAATGGCATTAGGATCACCCACACAATTCCTCAACATAGTCACATGAAAGACCGGATGAACCAAATCCATTTCACTAGGCAAATCCAACTCGTAAGCCACCTTACCAATTCTCCTCACCAACCTATAAGGACCCACATATCTAGGGCTCAACTTCCCCTTCTTACCAAAACAAACTACACGCTTCATGGGTCACACCTTCAAATAGACCCAATCACCAACCTTAAACTCAAGCTCCCTCCTTCTCACATTGACATAAGACTTTTGGCGATTTTGGGATATTTTTCAACCATTATTTAATCATCCTTATCTTCCCCATAAAATCCATAACCAAATCCGGACCCAACAAAGCCACCTCTCCAACTTTGAACCACCCAACTAGTGATCTACAACGTCTACCATAGATAGCCTCAAAAGGAGCCATACCAATGCTTGAATGATAGCTATTGTTATATGCAAACTCAATCAATGAAAGATGATCATCTCAACTATCCTTGAGCTTCAATACACAAACTCTAAGCATGTCCTTAAGTGTTTGGATAGTTCTTTCGTCTTAGCCATCCATTTGAGGGTGAAAGGCTGTACTAAGCTTTACCTTGGTTCCAAGACCTCTTTGGAAGGACCTCTAAAAATGTGAAGTGAATTGTGCCCCACGATCCGATATGATGGATAAAGGAATCCCATGAAATATCACTAAGTCATGAATGTACAACCTAGCATAATCTTCAGCCAATAGGTGTCTTAACGGTAGAAAGTGAGCCGATTTTTTCATCCTATCAACCACAACCAATTGTAATCAAAACTCTAGTCTTGGGAAACCAACCAAAAAATCCATATTAATCTCTTCTTACTTCCAAGTAGGAATCTCTATGTCGTGGGTTAGGCCACCCGACCTTTGATGTTCAGTTTTGACTTGTTGGCAACTATGGCAATCGGATGAAAATTTGGCAATGTCCCTCTTTATGCCTCCCCACCAATATACCTCTCTCAAATCCCTATACATCTTAGTAGACCCTGGGTGAATTGAGTAAGAAGAACAATGAGCCTCATCAAGAATCTTTTCCTTCAAGCCATCAACATAAGGCACACACAACCTACCTTGGTACCTAAGGGAACCATCTCCCCCTGGGAGAAAACCTCCACCTTACCATCTTTTACTAATGCCTTCAATTCTAACAATGAGGGATCAAGCTCTTGCTTAGCTTTCACCTCCTCAACCAATGAAGATTTAGAACCATCAACAACACCACCACCACCATCACCACCCTCTTCCAATATAACTCCCAATCTAGCCAACCGATGGACCTCCTGTCACGACCCGACCCCGGGGCCATGACTAGTGCCGATTAGGCACCATTACCGATACAAGCACACATATTTACATTA
>JAPFFP010015910.1:0-16777 GCA_026153255.1 Solanum medicagineum
CATGCAATATTAGTAAAAAGGAGGCTTAGGCACCATGGGTGAAAGGACCCAATGGTTCAACACCACATACCTTAGCTCTGAAGAAGGTTTTGGTGAATATTGAAAATGGAGGCTTGAAGCTTTAAGGAAATCCCTTAGTTTCGAATGAGAGTTTTGAGGCTTGAATTTTGGAGTGAAAATATGGCTAAGTGCTATGGTGAGTAATGAGAAATGTTTAGGATGATATGAGAGTGAAATAAGGCTAAGTATAGGTAAAAACACGGTTGGGAGCACTTAGGCACAAGACTTAAAAGTCTTGGACTGAGACAACAACACTAGGCAAAATTAACACTGCTTCGCGACAGAGGCGCGTCGTGGAGCTGTCGCGGACCATCTCCAGAAAATTGAATTTTTTGAAAATCATAATTGCTAATCTTTCGCTCTTAAATTGGGGTTAGACCTTTTTTCACCTAATTTAGACCCCCTAATCACAAATATGAAGTCGAATTTTCAAAATAATGAAAGAATTTTGAGATATATGGAAACTAAAGTTCTAGGCATTCTGAGGCACATTTATGGGAAATTTTTGGGGTTGTTTCAAATTGGTTATTCAGACTTCCCTAATGGCCCAGACTTCACCCTTCAACTCATCTAGACGCTTCATGGACTGACACATATTGAAGCTGACTTCTTCGTCATTCAATCTAAACCTAAGTTGGTTGGCTTTCATATCTACTAGTGCTCACCCAGTGGCTAGCAACGGTCTTCCCAAGATGATTGGGACATCAAAGTCAACTTTGCAATATAGTATCATAAAGTCTTCAAGGAATATGAACTTTTTGAGTTTGACCGGCACATCATATAATATCCCCACATGCTTCTTCACCGTGTGATCCGCCATCAACAACCACATGCTAGTTGGCATAGGGGCTCCCAATCCAAGATTTTTGTAGACTGCAAGAGGCATCATATTGATGCTGGCACCTAGATCACATAGTACCCATGCGAACTCCACATCTCTGATAGTGCAAGGTATGGTGAAAGCATATGGATCTTCTCATTTCTGAACCAAGGACCTTGTAGCAATAGTACTGCAATGTTGAAGCTCTTGGGAGTGCTCCTGACTCACAGTGTGCTTTTTAGTGACCAAGTCCTTTATGTACTTACCATAGCTTGGCATCTTCTACAATGCCTCAATGAGAGGGATGTTATTGAAGAGTTGTTTCAGCCTGGAGAGAAAGTGCTTGAATTTGCATTCCTCCTCCCTCTTTTTGATTCTTTGAGGGAAGGAAGAAGGAGGTATAGGAATGGGCGTCAACCTCTGTGGCACATCAACAACTTCACTCACCCCATCTTTGCTATGATCATCTCCTTCATCTGCACCCTTGGTCACAATCGTCTCCTCTTAACGTCTTCTTCATCAATCAAAATTGGAGGATCAACAGTTCTCTTGCCACCTCAAGTAGTGACCGCCACACACTGCCCTTAGTTTTTAGGATTTTAAACTGTATTTCTAGGCAGTGTACCCCTCTGACGCTGATTAAGTTGAGTCAAACATTGACCAAACTGTAGTTCCAGCTATTTGATAGCCATAAAGTGAGACCCAATTTTTTGATTAATACTCGAAATCTCTAATTTCATGCCCCTTAGAGTCTCATCTTGTGTCTCAGCTTTCTTCAACAGGTGATCGAACATCTTCTCAATTCTGGAACTGCTTGCACCTGCATCGCGATTATGCGGTGGCACATAAGGACCATTTCTCAATCCTTCTCTGTTACCCCAATCTGCATCTCCCTCTTGACCCCTATTCCTATCATAGTTACCTCTATAATTTTCCTTATAAGCTCCATCTCTATTAAAGTTTTGACCTTAGTTTGCTTGACCTTTACGTTAATAGATTTGACTGGACTCTTGGGCATTGGTCTGGAAACTCCCCGTTTAATCAGCAACAAAACATGTGTCCTAATCATAATATGGCTCGTCATACATGGGCATACTGGAGGTTGATGAACCACTATATTCACTCTCTCTTGACTTTACTTCATCATCACCTCCATACCTGTGCAAATCTGAGCAAGCTGCTGCATGATTTCTTCCTTAATTCTGGCCTGCTCTGGAACCACACTGACAATATACAAACTCATAGTTGATGCTCTGTCTCGCTGCTCCCATGCATGAATAATATTAACCACTCTTTCCATTTGCTCTGGGATCCTTGCTAAGGGTTGATCTAAAAACATGCCTCCCATGATAATGTCAGCATAGGCCTAACTGTTCTCATTAAGGGCATGGTAGAAGATCTCCACCAAAGCGTCATCAACTATTTTGTGGTCAGGGATGCTCCTCAGACATTTGCTGAACCGTTCCCAAGTAATTCTTATTGAATCACCAGGATGATGCTCGAAGTTGTTGATCTGGTATTTCAACTTGTGTTTCTTCGATCTAGGGAAGTACCTCTCCGTAAAGGCTTTCTACAAGTCTACCCAACTGGTGATCAAAATTTGAAAGAGCTCAGAAACCATAATGCTGCATTGTCCCTAAGAGATAATGGAAGACACGAAGTCCGTCATTATCCATAGACAGATTTTGTGTTCCCATCACACTCTTGCAGACGAATGCCACATTTTGTAGGTGGCTATGAGGATCCTCTAATGGTAAGCCCGCAAATAACCCACGATTCTGCAGCATCTGAAGTAACCCACTCAAGACCGTGAACTTTGTGTCGGCCGGTAGTGGTGTGTCACAACCTAATCCTAGGGCCTAGACATGACATGGTGAATGGGAAACCCGAAGGAACCCCAAGCAGGCCTCTTAACTTGTCATTACACATCATTGGTCACAGAAGCATATAAAAGGCATAAAGTAAGAAAAAGGAACAAGGGGCTAAGGGATTGCTTGTAAAAACATCAACATCAAAGACAAGGAGTCATAACTCATATCATAAATTCACAACTCGTCCAACAAACACCTCTAAATAGAACATAAGATAGTGTCTCAAAACATAGATAATAGCAACATAGACTAGTATCCCTGAAATAGAGGACTCACCAACAAGCTTGGATTAGCACTGACTAGCCACGTGGAGGAGGATGATGATCAAATTGAGCACCGGTTCCTACATGGTGATATCATGTAGGCAAGAGTATGCGTTAGTACATTTGAATGTACTAAGTATGTGGGATGCAATGCAACAAGAAGTAGACATCATAATCAAAATGCATGATATTAAGCAATAGACATAATATACAATATGCCATGTATGATCAACGCTTAAGTAAAAAATGCTTAAGTAACTCATGCTTATATAGTTCATATGTGAAAAAGAGACCCAGCTAGCTGTTCAAGGTATAAACCCCTTAGTGGTTATGTGGTATAAATCGCTCAAATGGTTGATGGTAATCTCGCCTTACCAACATGGTGACGAAATATAAACCTCTCGGATGGTTGATGAGTATAAACCCTGAACATGATTACCCGGGCTCCTATTCCCCCAGATCGGGTATGGTCTAATGCAACACCTTATATAGGATTTATCATATGGTCTAGTGCAACTCTTCATGTGGGAAAAATCATATATATAAGCATATTTCATCATCATAAGATCATTCAAATCATATCTCATGCTTTGGACCTTTGACTACTCAAGAAACCAAATCTAGATATTTTATCAAACACTTGGGGGTGTGTAATGGGGATAAAAGACCATGCAATTTAGAGATAAATCATGCAAAAAAAAAATAGTGATAAAACCATCAATCAACACCTTGCAACAGCCCCAAGACATTCACATCAAAACCCCCTCATCAAACACAACATTAGATCCAAGATTTGAAGCTCAAAACATGATAAAACAACTATGAACTAAAATCATTGTGTAGTAAATTTCTCAATATACAAGATCCACATGTAAAATCAACTTTAAATCATGCATTATGAAGAAAAAAAGGGTTTAGACACCAGGAGTGGAGGGACCCAATGGTTCAACACCACATACCTTAGGTCTAGAGTTGCTTGGAATTGAGATTGGGAAGAATGAAGGATTGGAAATGATCTTTGAATCCAATCTTGTTTTTGGGTTTCCTTGAAATCAAATTGGAGTATGATGAACGATTTTGAGAGAATTGAGAGTGTATTTGAGATGAGAGTAATGAGTTTTATCCTTTGGGATAGTGTTTAGGTCCTTTAGGAAGACTAGGATAGCATTGGAAGTCTAAAAAGGGCATTAGAGTAATTAAAATTTACGAAAACGCCATAAGTGAACGGATGGAAAAATTTGCAAAGTATCCTCTCACTGGAGACTTGACTGACCATGTGGTACTCCATGGGGCGTGTGGAGTGCCCGTGAGGCAAGACTTAGGCAGAAAAATTGAATTGGAACACTTGAGAAAAAGTTAGCATCGACGTCACTTAGACAGCTGCTTTCACGGACCGTGTAGTGTTACATGGACCGTTTACTGGTCCATCCCACCTCAATTAGACAAGAAAATGTTGTAGGCCACCACATGCCCAGGTGCCATGGGCCGTCACACTCCACACGTCCTGTCAACAGTGCCCGTGGCACCTTCCTTAGCCACATTTTTCCCAAGTCCAACAAGCTTCCTTTGGCACACCTTGTGGCCATCCCCACAGTCAGTGGTGAGCCACACGGCCCGTGCAACTGGCCGTCTCACCTTTCTTATTTCCAAAAATGGCCTTTTCCAATCCCAGCTGCCCCAAATGGCCCGTTAAAGGCCACACTATCCATCAAGCAGTCCATTTGACACCATGCCCAAGAGGGTATCAGGAAAACAATCATAACTCTTCATCCGACATCGGAATGAGGTGAAACCAAGTGCCTTGCAAAGCTAACTAAAAGGGATTTTCATGCCTTAGACCAAAAGTGGTCTTTTCCCACTACAACCAATCCAAACAGTTCGTCCAAGGCCACACTGACCGTCAAAGTATCCGTGTTACATCACTGCACGGGAGGGTCTCACGAAAATGGTCATAACTCCTTCATCGACCTCAGAATGAGGTGACACCAAGTGCGTTGGAAAGCTAACTGAAAGTGCTTTCATTTGACATGTCGTGGGCCATCCAGTTCCAAGTGTTATAAAAGTTATGACAGTTTAAAGTTGACCTTGTATGAACCATCACCTAAAACTCAACCCTTAGGGAAGTCTTGAACTCGTTTACATACTAGGAGTCTCCCGTGAACCTAATACATCCCGAGCCTAACCAAATGAGGCTTGAAACAGGGATTCATAAGAGCATAGAGTTACGGGGTGTCATAATATCTCTCACTTGGGAACATTCATCCCCGAATGTCAAAGAAACGTACACAAGGAAAGTAGTAATGAAGACTTTAGCCTAAACATAAATGCAACAATGCACATAAACATGATTTCCAAAGAAATTTCAACATGTACATCAAAATTCTCATAATCTTATTAACATGAACATGAATGCATGCAGTGACATAAGGGCCAAAACTTGAGACTTGGAATCATAAAATGGACTTGACATGTCACCATAAGCTTGAATAGAATGAAAGAGATATGGATATTGCTTCTCCATGCCCGCACTTGCTCCCCGAGAAACACATATGAATAGACGACTCTTCCAAAGGGGCCTTGACGAACACCACATCCTCATTAACCAACTTTTCCACTCATCCATCCAACATCTCCACCGGAACCTGTCTTTAAGCCAACTTGTCCTCAACATCACCCATAATTTCAAGGAGTGCTATAGCACTAGAGTCACCAACACATCCCATCCACTTAGAAGCATGAAGAACCAGACTAACCATATCTACATCTATAGGCAAATCCCCAAACTTATACAGCCTTACCAACCTCCCTCTACACTTTATAAGGACTCACAATCCTCAACTCCATTGTTAACCTTAAACACACCTAGTCCACTTGGTACCACCACCACTATCTCCCTATTGGGAGACGGCCTCCACTCTATCATCTTCTCACTCAAAATTTCCAACTCTAATAAAGCGAAATTAAGGCCTTGCCTAATCTAGACCTCTTAAGCCAAGCAAGTTCAGAATCACCAAGGACACTATAATACCATTTCCAACTTCCCTCAACCTACTTCCAACCTAGCCAACTAATGGATCTACTAATCTCTTGTTTGCCACCATTATCCACATATGCTAAGCTACCCATAGACACCCTACTTAGAGTACCAACCACAACGCTAGCCTTACCGAAAAGAACTAAAGCACACTCATACCATAATCCTTAAAGAATTCTAACCACCTTCTTGTTATCCACAAAGCACACTTATCATATTTAGCAACCAATCCCCCAAATGATTCACAAGCTCTAAATAAATCAATACCTCATCACTAGAAACCACCACAAACATACCAAAGTAGGGTTTTAAGACCTTATTAATGAAACCTTTAAACAAAACTGATGCATAAGCCAACCAAACAACTCCACCAATATACAAAATGCTCACTCTTAGTCTGAAAAGGAGACTTAGGGATATCACCTATCCTCATCCTCACTTGGGGATAAAACTCGAACCAGAGATCAATCTTAGAGTAGTGACTAGCCCATTACAGTTGATCGAATAGATCAACCATCCTTACCCATAATATTATAACCTTACGGGTTCTACACTCATTAGAAACATGCTATGCAAGTAGTCCAAACTACACCAAAATTCAAAATATCGGAAAGGACATTTAAAGCCTCATTTACCACCAACAATAATTCTATAGACAAAATACTCAGGTCCAACATCTCCATTTCTTATAAGATAGAAAATTTAACCCCTCGAAACCCAATTGTACCTTAATACAAGAAATGAACCTACCTCTCACTCAAAGACGGGCTTATCAGGGAATCAGGAGCTATCTATATGGTTCCTACATCCATGAAGACAAAAGATGCACGCAACGATTCCATTCCTATAATGACATCCAAATCCACCATGCCAACTCCAACAAACCACAAAGCAAGACCAAATGCAATACAAACCCAGATCAGTACCTACAAACCTTCTAGCAATAATACCCACAATAAAAGAATTGACAGCAAAGATCCGCACAACACCTTGGGCATACAAGAAACCCCACTTGCAACAAAAGAATAGAGAAGAAATAGTGGCACGCCGGACCTAACAATACATGCACAACAAAGCCAATAAAACTTCAACTTATCAGTAATAGCATTGGGCATCTCATCCCCTCCTTGAGCCATTTGATCAACATGACCACCTTGATCTAAAGGTCGGAAACCCTTACGCTTCCTTCGAACATATGGACAATCCTTTAACTTGTGAACCACTTTACTACACCCATAACAAGCATTGGTACCTCTCAAGCATGGACCATCATTAACTCTATCACATTTTGGGCACCTAGCATAAGCCACCACACCACCTCTATCTCTCCCCTTAGAGCTTTGGAACTTACCCATATTATGGGCCCTCTTGGCCTCACTACCTCCCCTCTAACCACTAGAAGTCTAGAGAGCACCAACTTATTGATCGAGGTGAGTTGCCAATTTTACTGCTGCTTTGGCCACCTTCCACAGAGCAACACAAATCTCTGCATTCGTCATAGCATCATCCTGAGTAGCTTGAGACATATTTTGTAATGTAACAGTAAGGGGTTAGCAATAAGCCCTAGGGGACCTAACTCTATCGAATGACATGGATCATGAAGAAGTGAAACATTTCCTAGAACGTCTCATAACCTACTATTTATAGTCACGGCATGCTTCACAACCACGAATAGGACTCTAATCGACATGACGTGTTAGACTCCGAGGATCTATCAACCTATTGCTCTGATACCAAGTTTGTCACGACCCAAGCCTAGGGCTTAGAAGTGACACGGCTAATGGGGAACCCGAAAGAACCCCAAGCAAGCCTCTTAACTTGTCATTACACATCCTTGGTCGCGGAAGTATATAAAACGCATAAATTAAGCAAAAGGAACAAGGGGATAAGGGATAGCTTTTCAAAACATCAACATCCAAGACAAGGAGTCATAACTCATATCATAAATTCACAACTCGTCTAACAAACACCTCTTAATACATAGATAGAGTAGGGGCCAAGCCAAAGCTATCGGGCTCACCCTAATAGTCAGTAGAACATAAGATAGTGCCTCAATACATAGATAATAGCAACATAGACCAAGGTCTCCGAAATGGAGGACTCACCAACAAGCTTGGATTAGCACCGACTAGCCACGTGGAGGAGGAGGAGGATCAACTTGAGCATCGGTTCCTACGTGGTGATATCATGTAGGCAAAAATATGCGTTAATACGTTTGAATGTACTAAGCTTGTGGGATGCAATGCAACAAGAAGTAGACATCATAATATAAATGCACGATAGTAAGCAATAGACATAATATACAATATGCCATGTATGATCAATGTTTAAGTAAAACATGCTTAAGTAAGTCATGCTTATATAGGATATCATATGTGAAGAAAAGACTATGCCAGCTGTTCAAGGTATAAATGCTTTGGTGCTTGTGTGGTATAAACCCCTCACATGGTTAATCACACCTTACCAACACGGTGACAAAATTTAAACCCCTCTCATGGTTGATGAGTATAAACCCCCAACATGGTTATCGGGGCTCTTGTCCCCCTGGATCGAGTATGGTCTAATGCAACACCTTACATAGGACTTATCATATGGTCTAGTGCAACACTTCATATGGGAATAATCATAATCATAAGCTCATTTCATCATCATAACATCATTCATATCATATCTCATGCTTTAGAACTTCAACTACTCAAGAAACCACATCCGGACATTTTATCAAACACTTGGGGGGTGTATAATGGAGGTAAAAGATCATGCAATTTAGAGAGGAAATCATGCAAGAAAATCAGTGATAAAACTATCAATCAATACCTTGCAACACTCCGAAGACATTCACATCAAAACCCCTCATCAAATCTAATATTAGATCTAAGACTTGAAGCTCAAAACATGCTAAAACAACCATACTTTCATGAACTAAAATCATTGTGTAGTAAATTTCTCAATATACAAGAACCACATGCATAATCAACTTTAAATCATACATTATTAAGAAAAAGAGGGTCTAGGCACCATGTGTGGAAGGACCCAATGGTTCAACACCACATATCTTAGGTCTAGAGTTTCTTGGAATTGAGATTGGGAAGAATGGAGGCTTGGATATAATCTTTGAATCCAAACTTGTTCTTCGCTTTCCTTGAAATTGAATTGGGGCTTGATGAAGGCTTTTGAGAGAATTGAGAGTGTATTTGATATGAGAGTAATAAGTTTTATCCTTTGAGATAGTGTTTAGGTCTTTTAGAAAGATTATGATAGCATTGGAAGTCTAAAAAGGGCGTTAGAGTAATTATAATTTACGAAGATGCCATAAGTGAATGGATAGAAAAATTAGCAAAGTATAGTCTCACTGGAGACTTGATTAACCATGTGGCACTCCAGAGGTTGTGTGGAGTACCTGTGAGGCAAGACTTAGATAGAAAAATGGAATTGGAACACTTGAGAAAAAGTTAGCGTCGACGTCACTTTGACGGCCGCTTTCACGGACCGTGTAGTGTTACACGGACCGTTTATTGGTCTGTCCCACTTTAGTTAGACAAGAAAATGTTATAGGTCACCACATACCCAGGTTCCATGGGCCATCACACTCCACACGTCCCATCAACAGTGCTCGTGGCATGACCCTTAGCCATATTTTCCCCAAGTCCAACAAGCTTCCTTTTGCACACTTTGTGGCCATCCCCAAGGTCAGTGGTGAGCGACACGGACCATTCCACTGGCTGTATCACCTTACTTAGTGCCAAAAATGGTCTTTTCAAACCCCATCTTCCCCAAATGGACCGTCAAAGGCCACACTGGCCGTTAAGCAATCCGTTTGACACCTTGCCCAAGAGGGTCTCACGAAAACAACCATAACTCCTTCATCCGACATTAGAATGAGGTGAAACCAAGTTCTTTGCAAAGATAACTCAAAGGTATTTTTCGTGAATTAGACCATGAATTTTCTTTTCCTGCTCCAACCAATCCAAATGGTTCGTCCAAGGCCACACTGCCCGTCAAAGTGCCCGTTTGACATCACTGTACGGGAGGGTCTCCTGAAAGTAGTCATAACTCCTTCATCCGACCTCGGAATAAGGAAAAATCAAGTGCATTTGAACGATAACTCAAAAGAATTTCATTTGACATGTCGCGGTCCATCTAGTTCCAAGTGTGCTAAAAGTTATGCTAGTTTAAATTTGACCCTTGCATGAACTATCACCCAAAACTCAACTTTTAGGGAAGTCTTGAACTCGTTTAGGTACTAGGAGTCTCCCATGAACCTAATACACCCCTAACCTAACCAAATGAGGCTTGAAACATGGATACATAAGAGCATAGTGTTACGGGGTGTGACATGGTGGTAATTCAATAGCTCTAGTCACCTCCATAAACATAGGATTCAACCTGTACTGATTCCACTGGTAAGCATTGGTGTTGAAATCTTGAGACTGTAGAGCAATATCCTCAAGAAGAGTAGGGTTCTCATTCTCAGCATCGTCATTATTATTCCTATTCAGAACTGCATTGGCCGCATTATAGGCGTTGTCTTGGGCTATTCTTCTCAATGTTCTGTGGATCTCTGGGTGAAACGAATTTAAGAATTGCCTTGAATCCGAGTGTTGGGCATATAATACACTTACACTATGAAAAAGAACAAAAACAACAAACAAAAGTAAAATAAGGGAACTAAGGATTAACACTCGAATTACTAATGAATTCACTAAGTCTAGTTGTATTCCCAACAACGGTGCCAAAATCTTGATGTTTTCCAAGCTAAACCTCCTATTTAGATGATAAAGTGGTCGCTGTCAAGAAATAGAACCTACCAAAAGATTAGGGTCGATTACATCGGGAATGCGTAGACTCAAGAGAATTAACCAATTTGCAATCCGAATGATTAACCAAGTTACTTCCCCAAAAGGCGGGGGGGGGGGGGGTTGTAATAATCAATGAGAAATATAACTAAACTAATTATCACAAGAGAGAAGTCAATATGGAGAGAAAATAAGGTATTGTCTTCCCCATGATTCCCCAACTCAGTTCCACTGAATAACCTAATTTGTTTGTAGTGTATAGAATGTAGGACGATAAGTTATGTTCACCAAGCCCTTTAGTTAAAGTTGAGAGGTGAATTTCAATATGCGACTTGGCCTATCTCCCTAGTCTGCATTACTAGCCCTTACCTATTAGTCTCAGTACAACCTCCCCTTGGTCCAATTTGGTTGATTAGACAAGAACACATCAATCGCATCCTATTAATTAATCTCTTTTCCTATTCATTACTACCTTGGTCCAGTCAGTAATACTAGGAGAGTTCTCATGTTGGCCACCACTAGAAAACATGCAAATGAAGAGAATTAATTAATACATGCATATACACTTTCCAAGAATCATGAATTATCTAGTTTTACTTTGTTAGTTCTTCATGGTTCCCACAATCCTAGTTGTGGATTAGCTACTCATGATCTACGTAGATGCAAGAATTATGAAATGAGAAGACATAACTGAACACTTACACAATAGAATTAAGAACAAGCAAAATCCAACTTCAATAAGAATCACAAGCTTTAAGGTAAAATTCAAACACAAGTGTTCTCAAAGACTATCCAATATGATCTTACAATTTTTTCTTTCTAAAATATTGAGTTCTCTGAGTACTGGCGAAAAATTCTTAAAAATAAACTAAAAAAAACTATTTATAAAAATTAAAATACAAGTCCTAAACAAAATAGGAGAACTGGTTGATACGCCATACGAAAGGTCTTTTATGGGCCGTATTGCATTCCATGGCCTGTAATTGAGGTCTCGTACTCAGTTGCTGGAAATTTGGACTTCAACTCTACGACACCTCTCTACGACTCTAAAGTGGTTTATGACCCATAAAGGGGGTTTCGTCCGATGAAATTCCTGAAAGTCTAAGTCTCTGATCCTTACGACACGAATCATCTTCTATGACTCGTAAGCCTCTCTAAGACTCATCTGAACGTTAGTAAAATAAACTTTAGAAAAGAGCCTCTCACTGGAATTGTCCATAAAACCACCCTACGGCTCGTAAAGGGTCTCGTATAACAACAAAACTTAACAACTTCTGTAATTTTCCCCATAATCAAGGCCAACTTGTAATTCTGCAAGCATAAACACAAAAACAGATAAAATCAACTAACATCGCATTGAGAACACACAAAATTCCAAGTTTTAAGCATCAAAAGTGCTGCATTTTTGCAGCACATCAAATCATGATGAAAAACATGATCTGAGATGTCTATGTTGATAGTGTAATTAGTACCATGTGTGTGTGAACTTTCTTTGAAAAATTCTTATACGGTGTTATAATTCAGAACTTGCGTTGTTACTCTGACTTAGACTGTAGGTCAGTTGGTTAAGAAGGGATCTTAGGACATTGTTCAAGTTAGTCCACTTGGCCTAAATAACCAACCTTATCTGTAAAGTATCCCTCGATCCTAATATTTGAGCCTTGCATGTACCCTTTTCTTTGTAAAAACCTACGTTACCTAACCTTGTTAAATGTAAAATCTTGAAATTGACCCTGCTCCTTCATTGAATACTGTGCACCTTGACCGAGACTAAAAACTTATATTGAGGAAGTGGCCCCAGTTCATAGGTTGGATATTGTGCACCTCAACTCAAGCCAAAAGTTTAAGTTAAGGGTGGCTAGTGTAAGGGTAATCACATAAAATGGGGTAGAAGCTAGTGATACATGGTAAAAGGGATACAAATGTGCTTTGGGTGCAAGAAAAATGAGTAGATTCCTAATAATTGAGCTAAAAAATGATGTGAAAACAAAAGACAAAGAGATAAATGAGAGTAAGGCACCCAGAAAAGCTTAATAGGAGAAAGAGGAGAATGAGTTGAAAGATGACAGTGTTGGTAGGGCAATAATGTAGAATAACGCAGTGTCGAGGAGGGCCTTTAGTCACTGTGTTCCCAAAACATCATACCAAAACCCCCTAAGCCTACAGTAAAAGCTAATAAAGTTCTATAGTGATGCTAGTCCAAGTAGTCAAAGGTCATAGTCATGAGTATAGGAGCAAACATATGGTATTGAGCATGGCATTTAAATATTTGAATATCTTTTGTGAGAGTGGGTCATTCTATTTGGTCCTAAGCATTAAATCTAAAACTATCATCATGAGTGGGATGTGGGACTTTTTTATGTGAGGGCACTTGCATTGCACTATTGATTGTAGACTAATTCAGTGATTGTTGCTTATCTGTGGTTACCTTCCTTATCATAGTTGTACTATCACGTTTACTAATCTGCATTGGTTTGTTTCATAGCTATCTGATATGCATTCATGAGTGGTGTGGGTGTCTGTGCTTGAGTTTGAGATTATGTGTACCATTAGAAGAAACACCCCAAAATGCATGAAAATGTGCTTCACAAATGCCCACTATCCTAATTTCCATGTATCTCAAAATTCGTGCATGATATCGAAAATCTGAATTTATATTTGTGATTGGGGGAGAAATTAAGTGGGAAATGGGTATAACTCTAATTTTATAGGACCCGTAGTGAAAAATAATTTTTGCAAAAATTTGAATTCTAGTAGCCATCTGCTCCCTAGCTGCGATGCGCCATGGGCGCGGATCAGTGTTGTAGTGCTCTTCGCGATGGGTCCGCATCGCGCTAGTGACGTGGACCAGTACAAGCTTTTTCGTCATTCTTCATTTTGGCCCAAGGGCCTTGGGTCATATCCCCATGCCCACCTATGCGTGAAAACACCTATAGTTAACCATTTTTCAACTCTATATCACTCAAGACCCTATCAAAACCCTGTCTAACCCTTAACTAAATATTTCATCCAAATTCAAGTGTCCAAACTTAATTTCGGATCTCGAGAACTCCATTCTAGCTTCAAGTCTCCTTCAAGTCTACATCAAGAAAACCCAAGTTTGAGATATGTGAGTTTCATCCATTGGGTCCTTTCAACCATGTAGCCCAATCTCCTTTTTTTTATAAAAAAAATTGCATGATTTCAAGTTGTGACTTCTACGGGTATCTTTTATTATGGATTTTGATTACAAATTATGTTGGAGTTTCATGAAATGTTGATTGAGTATGCATGTTTATCTATTTCAAGCTTAAAACTATGAAATGGTCTTGTCTATTGATACTATGCATGTTTCGAGCTATGAAATTATGATCTATTATGAGATTTGATGATGGATTTCAAGGTATCTTACATGAGGGTTTCATTCTTGAATTGCATTATTTTGAACTAGCACTACACACTCACCAAGTGTTTGATAAAATGTCTTGACAAGGATTTTCAAGTGATTGATGGTCTATTCCATGGTTTATAAGGCAAATGACTTTGTGACGATTAAGGGATTGTATGTATGTATTGAATTCATGAAAAGTATTTATTGTGTTGCAAGTTGACCACAACTTGTTAGGGGTGACATGCCCAATCACCTTGTTAAGGGGGGTGACATGCCTCTACCACCTTGTTGGGGGGTGGTATACCCATACTACCATGTTGAGGGGTGGATACCTGTACCACCTTGTTGGGAGTGACATGCCCATACTACCATGTTGACGGGTAAATACCTGTACCACCTTGTTGGGGTGACATGCCCATACTTCCATGTTGAGGGGTAGATACCTCGACCACCTTGTTGGGGGGTCACATGCCCATACTACCATGTTGAGGGGTAGATACCTAGACCACCTTGTTGGGGGGTGACATGCCTATACTACCATTAAGAGCACAATTACTATATCAGCCCACAAGTTCCTATTAAGAGCACAATTACGATATCGCACAACAACTCATTTTTGCAGACTGTAACAATGGTGCAACATCCTTGTTATATCACTATAAAAACCTTATTACTAACATAAAATTTACATCAGAATCCAGCCAACCAAGAAGAGAAAAGTCTTTTAATCAACAAGAAAAGTGCACAACAATCCTTAGGACACATGCTGTCCAAAAATTTCACCATAAACATAACCAGCCTAGTCTCTTGTTTTTCATAAGAACATCACACTAAACACATAAGTATCTTACTTACCTTTACCCTGAAAGTGTAGGGCTTCTCCAAGAACCCTAAAAGTCTCATTGTGGCTGCTTTGCAAAGTTAAGAAGTTGTAGAGAGAAAGCTTGTGAAGGCTGATTTTCTTTTCCAAGTTAGGAATGATTTAAAGGTCCTACTTGTAAGACCTTTTTAAAGGAGCCTTTGGCTGAATTTCTTATGTGGTTTAAACCTCATATTATCAAGGTGGTGATGCAACATCTTGACCCTTTCACTTGGGCCTTAATTGTTTTCAAAATTGATGGGCCTTGGCTGCACATTTTCCTAATTTATTTTTACTTAGTTTGGGCCCAAATAGTCAGGTGGGTTGTGATGTACTTGGGCCCATTTTATATTATTCATGGGCTGAAAATACAGTCCATTTACGATGCTAAAACATGGGATAATGTTACACCCTTAAAATGGACTTTATCCATAATTGGACTTGGACAGATTCGACATCGGGCCTCGTCTCGATCTAGCTAGCAAATTTAAGCTGAGCAAGTAGGTGACTCACCTGCCAGCTTCTTTATTGCTACAACGCCGCACTTCTCTCACTTCATTTAAGGCCGCGATCTCCTCAATTTGACCTAAAACTTGCATACACTTGACTCTCTTAAGCATTGGACGTACATATCACCCTCTAATTTGAGATTCAAGCACTTTTAAAAATAGGTGCTAATTTAACAAAGCCATGTCATGTTTCATGTGCATAGGACAAGTACATGTAATGTTTGGGGTGTTACATCCTCCCCCCTTAGGAACATTCATCCTCGAATGTTCGCATAATTAGATAGCTTTACTGTGTTCAACGCATTAATCGTTCAAACACGTACTATTATGGGCCCAATTCTGCATGTTGTACTTCCTGTTTAGCTTCAAATAAGTAAGGGTATTTTGATTTCATCGCCTCCTTAGTCTCCGATGTTATCTCTTCCGTACGGTGATTCCTCCAAAGTACTTTTACTGAAGTTATTTTTTTTATTCCTTAGCTTCTTAACTTGACAATCTAGAATAACAATAGGTACCTCTTCATAGTTAAGATCTTCAACCTGCACATCTTCAATAGGAGTGATATGGGATGGGTCACCTATGCATTTTCCAAGCATTGAGACATGAAAAACTGGATGAACCATTGAAAGCTCTTGGGATAGTTCTAATTCATATGCAACCAGCCTGAACCTCTTAATAATTTTATAGGCCTTATGTAGCGTGGGATAAGTTTCTCTTTCTTACAAAATCTCATAACCCCTTTCATTGGATACACCTTTAAAAATACCCAATCCCCCACTGAGAATTTTAGTTCTCTCTTTCTAGCATCCGCATATGATTTGTGACGACTTTGGGCTGTTTCTAGCCGCTGTTGTATTACCCTGACTTTTTCCATGGCTTGTTGTACTAGATCTAGACCAAGCAAGGTGGTTTTACCCACTTCAAACCATCCAATCGACGAGTTACATTTCCTTCCATACAAAGCTTCGTAAGGTGCCATCTTAATGCTTGATGGTAGCTATTATTATAGGCAAATTTAATAAGTGGAAAATGGTCCACTCAACTAACTTTAAAGTCCAATGTATAAGCTTGCAACATATCTTCAAGTGTTTGAATAGTTCGTTCTGCTTGACCGTCTATCTGAGGGTGGAAAGCTGTACTCAAATTCACTTGTGTCCCTAAACTCCTTTGGAAGGACTTCCAAAACTTTGCAGTG
>JAPFFP010015931.1:0-16777 GCA_026153255.1 Solanum medicagineum
CTCATTTTGGGTGTCACGAAAATCATTTAAAATTCAATACTCAACAAGTTACCAACATATTTCATGCATAGGAGTAATAATAGGAAATACCTATAAGAGATTTAACCTTAAAATGATGAAATCTAACAGAGAGGAAAAGTTTGGCTTCATGGGTGAAAGGACCCCATGAATGAAGCCCACAAACCTAAACTTGGAATTTCTGGGAGTAAACTTGAAGGAGACTTGAAGCTTGGGTTTGGGTCCCTGCAATCCAAAGTTGTTCTTGAGATCTGTGATTTTGAATGGGGGTTTTGATAATGTTTTGAAGAGGTTTTGAGAGAGTTTTGTGAGTTCTAGAGTTGAAAAATGACTAAGTGTGGAGGAGTTCACGTTTAAATAGGAATTGGTGTTATTACCCCAATGCCCTTGGGCGAAATATAAAAAAAAGGGGAAAATTTGCACTGGTCCGCACCTTACACACATTGCAGACCAGACGTGCCAGCCCAATTTATACTACTGCGCGCCCCAGGCTCGTTGCGGCCTGGGAGTGCAGGCTCTCTAGAAATTATCCTATTGCGAAAATTATTTTTCGCAATGGGTCTTTTAAAATTCGAGGGGTACCCATTTCTAAACTTTTTCCCCTCGAATAAGAATATGAAGTCGGATTTCTGAAATCATGCATGTTTTTTGAGATATTCAAAAAATACGATTATGGGGCATTTCGAAGCACATAAAGGGTGTTGCAACAGTCATTCGCTCAATTTAATAAAGCAGAAACCATTCAAATAAAGGGAATAGGACAGTGGGCAACTCAGTTACTTGTACATCAATGAAAGAGGGCCATACACCAACAAAATCAATCTCAACATCTATGACATAGTAGCAAGTTTAAGACACTCAATTTAAAGATGGAAACAACCCAACATCAACTCATCATCTCTAGTCTATGAAGCCTCTACTTCTACGATCTAGGGTGGTACCATGATAGGCCATGGCTACCACAAATGCAAAGAGCTAACTCAAAATGTGTGAAAGAAAATAAATAGTTCCCTCTAAATGTTGAGGAGGACTCACCAATCTCTAGAACTAGGGAACTTTGAACCTCAACGATGTGCCTGCGGAAGTCCCCATCTCTTGCATCTGTATCATGAAATGATGCAGTGCCGAGTGGCGTCAGTACGTGGAACGTACGGTATGTAAAATGGCTAAATGAAACAATACAAGCAGAAATAACATGGAAAAACCTCAAATCATAAGATACTTACTCAGAATGACAAATGTCCATCTAAGGTAAGGATATAAAGTAGACCATGACTCATCTACATCAATCAAAACTCATACCATTAACTCAACATCAGAGTAATATCAGTGGGGAACTTATCTGGGAGTTTCTCTAATCAACAACCATCACCTGTGAGCCATTGATGATACAACAAAGTGATATTTTGCCACATCCATCCAGTACCTTGCCGGGGTAAAAGACATGGCATCAATGGATCCACAAATAAAGAACATCAAGTCCTCTTTTGGGACTAAGGAAACATCCGATTTTATGGTTCAATCCTCTCCTACTTTGGACACATAGCTAATTAGTGCGAGTAAGACTTACTCTTACTCATTCTGATGCTCAATACTCCTGACAGGACTTAACATGCTCATAAAACATCAAACATCGGGATTACTTCTTATTTAGTCTCTTTTGGACATAGAACATCAACTTGTCTCATCAACCATCAACTCATTGGATTAGGAACATTCTTTTAGGATTAATTACATACTTTTAAAACTTCATTGACATCAATTTCATCAACACCATCATCAACATTCTCACATTATGACCCAACAATAGATCACAAGCATATTCATGCCATCAAGGCTCTAGACTCATTTTCTAAGTTCATTCTTGCAATCTTTAATAAAATAACACGTAGAGATTTGTGAAATAATTCAAGAAAAACCATTTATGCAGTAAATCAAGTTTGTGATGGCTATCAACATAAGAAATACATAATATAGGTATAGATTTCAAGAAATACTCAAGATTTACATACGTAAACTCGATACATCCATCTATCAATCCTCTTCAAGTTAAGGGGCACATGGAAGAACAATTTCATATTTTTAAGTTAGCCATACATACTTGGGATGAAGAATAACACAAATTTTCATAAGAAATTGACCCAGCTTCAAGATCTAAATCCCTTCTCCTCTTCTTCACTCAAATCTCTCACCTTGGAGGCTTGAAAAATGGGTTTAAAAACCCTTATTTTGAAGAAAAACAACCTTATATTCGTTTATGGGACTTGAGAGGGGTTGGAAATTATCCAAAATGCCCCTCACAAAATAAAAGAAAAATTTTATCTCCGAAATGCACTGCTTTGCAACGTGGATGGGTGAGGAGAAGTATTTTTCGTCAAACAATCTCCAAACGAGTTTTCTAGAAATTTAAAAAAAACCATAAGTATTGATCAGCGTTGCAGGCGCGTCGCACCTGGGGCACACACCGACATTGGTTCGAGTTTTTGCATCAAAAAATTATATTTTGATCCGATTGCTCCAAAAATGGACCAGGACTATTTTCCCACTTAATTTTTCGTGCTAATAGCAAATTCAGTCTCAGATTTGTCATTCGAGCATGGGAAGATGCGTTATGTTCACATCTCTCCACTAGGTGCATTTCAAAAATTTCACAGGGCGTTACAATGTGTTATAGATTATAACAAACTAAAATTCACATTATCTGCATTTATTACTTTATTAAATTTAGGCAAATGGTAATAATTTTTTATACTTATTTAAGGACTGACAAGTTCAGGAGAAAGCATATTCACTAATGTATTTCCTGAAGTCTGTTATAAATTAGAAAAAAGAAATCATTAGATTATAAGTTTTGATAATAAAGTTGTCGCTCATTGCAAAAATGGGACAAACATAAAGGTATGAAGAAGGTTATGCCATGAGCCGTCTATAAATTTTCTTCACATTTTACAAATTTATAGTGCATAATTGAGTTTTTTTCTTCTACCATTTTCTACTTTAGAGAAACTTTTTGTTATTTATATTTCAAATATGAATAATGTAAAATTTTCTCCTCCATCATTTTCAGTACCTTTTCGTGTTTTACTTCGATATCCTTTATGCCCTGGAGCATTTCCTACTCATATAGAATTTATGAATCATGTACGAATTACTCATCCATTTATGTTTGAGCAAAATATTATTTTACGTTCTCATGTGTATGCATCAAACGTTTTAAACTCAGAAATTGCATCATCGTCTCAACTTGCACCCCCACAGTATCCGAGTTCACAGAACGTTCTCTTATGTCCTTCTAATACGTTTTTGCTAGAAAATCTATCGTCAGCTCAATCTGCGGCCCCACATCAATCGGGTTCACAGAATATTACCCTACATCCTCATGGATATCCATTCATACATTTTTCACTACAAAATCCATCATCATCCATTCAACATGCGGTCCCACCGCACGCGAGTCTACAAAGTGCTATTCGACGTCCTTCTATTTATGGATTTGGTCCTCCTTTGTTAGAAAGTTCATCATCAACTTGATTTCTGGCCCCACATCTTGTAACTTTGCAAAGAAATAATAACAGTGTGATCTTACCAGCATCATGTTCGAACGCTAACCACTCAATAAGAAGTGGTAGATCACCACCAATCTATTGGCGACAAATGGAAGGAAGAAATCAAATTGGAGGTCTAAGTTTAGCAGTTGCTGGTGCAAATGCGCCTACTACTGTTAGTACAAGGCCATTGATCAATCAATTGGATGTTCCTGTTTCAGTAGATGCAAATGAGATAATTAATTTAGTTGATAAACAAAATGATGTAGACTTGAACTTGAGGCTCTAATTCGAGAAAAAATTATGTGGATCTTCTTTGGTAGTGGGGGTGGGGAGGGAGTGGGGGAGTCTAACAATGTCCTAAGTTTGGAGTCCTTTTTTTAAATTTTATTTTCTATATGTTTGTCTAGTTGAAGGATGTCTAAACATATAAGTTTGTTTTATTATACTTTTAGTTAGATAGAGTGAGTGTAGTCTAAAAGTGTCTTATTTTGAAATCTATGGTTTTATTTATAAAACATTTGACTTGATTTAAATCATCATAAATTATTTTTTCCTACAAATATTTCTTTATTTCTTTGTCAAGCGTATTAAAAAAAAAGGTTATCATATTATGTGTTGTTACTACTGTTCTCTTCTTCACTACAAACAATATGATTCTCTACTGTATTTTATTTTTTCATACTTGATTTTATTATACTTTACTTGCACCAAAGCGCTACTGAAAACAATATTTCTATCTTCCCATTTGCAATGTCACTACTAGACCCTTGGTCCCAGTCGTGACAATATATTCTTGTGATACTCCGTCGGTATATTTATACCATATCGATATCATATAATTTTTGAGATCTTGTTTTAATAAATAAAATAACTGAAAGAAAATTACTAAAATCACAAACTTATTTATTAAAATGTAAATTAGTAGAAAATATATTCGTTGTCATACTCTATTAGTATATTGATACCATATCGGTGTCATATAGAACTGAGCTTAATCTTATGTGATACCTTGTCGGTATATTGATACCCTATTAGTATATCATATAAAGTGGGCATTAACATCAGTATGACGTCAACGCATGAATTTTAATAGTGGGCGTAATATAAAATGGTATATGAATATAAATAGTTTGATTCAAAGGGGTGCAAACTTAATTTTTCCTCCCAAAATAAATCAAGTCACTTCCAACCTTGTGGCTTATAAAGCCCAAAATAGAATCAACTTGAGCTAGTATCAACTTTGACCCAACAACATATCTCTCTTTTGGTTTAATATCTCCAATTATTTAATATTTAGCCTGTTAAAATATTTTTTAAAAAAGTTTTGTATTTGATCATTGAATATGCTATTAGTTGGCTATTATCCACTATCATTTAAAATTTTAAATAAATGTGTTTTTATTATTTTACCTCAATTAAAAAAATGTGCAATTGGTTATTTTTTTATTAAAAGTCTAGGTTGTTAGTATTAATTACAGAAACTAGTCAAAATTCAATTAAATTTTATTCAACCATTATTTAATTAAAGGAAATAGACAAAATCTAATTGAATTTTATTCAACCGTCATTTAACAAAAGAAAATAGACAAAATCCAATTGAATTTTATTGAACCATCATTTATTCTTTTTTTGACCCAAAAAAAAAAAATTCATCCATTTTCAAAGATAGAATTCTGTACACAATTCTAATCATTCTAAGATATCATTAAGCATATTTTGTGGATGTTTGAACATAAATTTATGAAATTTGAAGGATAAAAGAAGTCTTTGGTAAAAGGAGAAAAATGGTATTTGACAATTGAGTAATTTTAAATTTTGTGAGTTATTTGAAGTAAAACATATGAAAATCATATTTTGCGTTTTTCACATATCAAAAAAGATAAATATATAACTTGCCAATAGAGTCGTCAATATGAGATGGGGATGTTGGCTTGGCCTGGTCTGACCTGTGACTTAGTAAGGCTGATTGAGATTTTTTTAGTCCATTTACAAAATGCGCTTTTTTGCCCAGCCTGAATAAGTCTACAAATTTGTGTGACTTTTGCAATATGGGTTGGGCTGATCGGTAAGCCAAATAAAAAAATAATTAAAAATAAATAATAGACTATTAAAAATAATAAGAGTCTAAGCTCAAAGTCCATTTAAAATTTTAAATATTGAAATTTAAATACAAATTATGTTTTTATAGTACTCGCTCTGTTCCATTTTATGTGACGCCCTTTGACCTAGCACGATGCTTAAGGAAAAAAGGCAAAAATTTTGAAACTTGTGATTTAAAATCATTCTTAAATATTTATGTGGCTGAAAATCATTTCATTAAGGATAAAAGTGGTATTTTAAAGTTAAATTATTTACAATTAGAGTAACGTGATATTCTCTTTGGGACGGACAAAAAAGGAAAGGGTGCCACATAAAATGGGAAAGAGGAAATATGAAACAATAACACTAATACCACGTAATATTGTATTGTTGCTATATATTTTAATAATATTCTTAAATTATAATCTGGCTTTCTTTACTTAGAGAGAAGTCTTAAGCTCTTTCTAAGTTTAATTAATAGAAAATTTAAAAAATTTGAAAAATCTCCAGATCAAGAGGTTGAGGTATGAACATAATTTTAATTAACAAAATATATACTTTTTAAAAATGAGGTCTGATCCAGCAAGGCCTGCAACCCACGTACAGATAGGCAGGGCTAGTTGTTTTCTAGCCCACGAAAAATAGGTCAGCACAAGCTAACTCCTCAAATTGCAAAGCTTGTATAGATGAGATCGAATGAACTGGACCAACCCGTATTGATAGCTGTAATTGGCAACATAACAAAATGGTCCTATAAGAACAAAATCATGTATTACAAGGTTGCTTGCCATCTTTCATACTACAAAAAATATATAAGTTGTTACCTAAATTTCTTTAAGAATGGATGTCAAACTCTTAGGGCGTGAGCTGCGAAGCGACTGCTGCCACAATCCAACCATACATGTGTCAGAAGGCATGTGGGTATTTCTTTGAGTTCGTTAGATTTCAGTTTCACACCCAGGTGATCTCAACTCTCACCGGAAGCAATCCTTTCCAATCCAGTGACAATGTACCAAGAGCTTTGAAAATTATATCTGTGTAAGTTCTTAATTATGGGTGTGAAGCGCTCCACCTTTACGGCTAAGAAGTTGCAAGCCTCTTTTTCATAATTTGACTTATTTGTCACTCTTCCTGAACCAGAGGTTATTTCGGAATAATAGATTTCCTTTTCGACCAACAGAGTTGAACTACAAGCAGCCTGATTTCTAAGTCCAAGGATATGTAGGTGGACTCAATCTTGAAAACTCGATTGTATTCTGGCCTTTGCCTTTAAAATCTCATTCCCAAGCATTCCAATTTCTCTATAATTCGATATTGGGATAGATTTTGATTGTTTTTTTCAAAATCGTGCGTAAAATCAAGTGATTTGAACTACAAGTGGCCTAAATTCTCATGTAACCTGAGATATGAAGGATACCTAAAATCAGGGTCCGACCATAGTTCCCCAAAATCCGAACCAAAAGCTTTTTAGAAGATGAAGATGTGGTCGTCTAAAATTTGATTGGTCAAGTTTCTTCGTCCATGATCTCTTTCATTGATCATATCTAAAGAAAGGAACAGTTGTCGATATCTAATTTTTACCCTCCACATTATAAATTAATCATTGAGCTTTTAATTTTAACAATTCAAAATAATTAGCATTCTAAATACAAATATATATATAATCTTTTAGGTTTTAATCTTTTAATTTTGATTATGTTTGTATATTATATTTTATATATATTTATTTCAAGTATTAATAGTAAATATTATATTTTTATTGATTTTTCAAGATTTTGTCAAATAGATTTTATATTTAATCACTTTAGTTTAATTATTTTAAGTATTAATTACTTCGCAGTTGACTTAATTATTTTAAGCTTTTAACGTTTAAAAGCTCTCTAATTAATTCGTGTTAATTCATCTCGTAATCAAATTAATCAACTAATTTGATTTGATTATGTAATTAATTGGTCATATTTTCAATTTCAAATGGCTAATTTCTCAATTTAAAATTTTCCTACTTTTAGCCTTCTTTTGGGTCCATTAGACCAAAAACCCAAGCCACATTATAAGAACCCGACCCAGTCACTATTTTAATTCACAAAATCAGCCAACATTTTTTTTAGTAAACAGACACGTGCCCCTTTCTTGTTTTTTCTCTTTTCAGATGCTAACACACCTTTCACCTCCATCCCCTTTTTCGCCAAAATGATGAAACAAACCCAAAAAGCTTCAGTAGCAACAATGGCTGAAAATGGAATTTCAGCAACCTTTGACCCTCGCCCAGCGTCCCTCTTCCTTGAGCGAGCCAAGTGTCATCATCCCCTTGCTCATCTGTCCTTTCCATTGGAACAGACGGACGAGATCAATCCATCTATAGGTTTGATTTCCAGCTGTGAAAGCATGGAGGTAAGGCTTGAAGATTCAAAATTCTGAATATTCTACAATATTTCTTTAATAATTCCCCCTAAAACGACCCAATTTTTCCTATATATATCACCCCTTTGAAAACTGAAAAGGGGTCAGTTTTTGGGGTTTATGAAAACACATTATTGAAATCTATTAAGTTTCAAAATTTCAATAGAATTCGGGGTTTGGTTTCACAACTAAGTGTCACGGACTTAGAGCTTTACTACGACTTCCGTGCGGCACTAGTCGATTTGCTCACAATTCTTTCACGATCTTGCAAATACTAGTAAACCCTTGACTCTTGATTGCTAAGGGAATGCTAGATTAAGATGACAAGAGACCTTTAGAAATAAGACTCTTTAGAACACTTGGAAGATTGCTTGCAACTTTCTTTGATGGTTTGTACAAATGAGTGACCTTCCTATTTATAGTACTAACTAGGGGTCAAAGTGTAGTTAATAATTACTTACAAGTCCCTCACTTATTTATACTTTAGTCCCCTTTCTAGAATCTTCCATGCTACTCTATAGAGAACTAAAGACTACAAGATATCTCTACACAATTCTATAGTCTTTCATGACTACATTCTTCTAGATTTCTCTAAGTCTTCTCAAGATTCTCCTACAATATCCTAGAGTATTCCAGGAGCTTCAAGTGTTCACAGTGTTCTAGAGTCTTCTAACCTCTCCAACACTCTACTTTCTTCTCCTTGACTCTAGATTCTTCCCTTATTTTCAAGAAAAAATGGTGGGTTGTCATACTCTCCCCCACTTGGTGTTGCGATGTCCTCGGTGTAATGCTATTGTTAGAACTCCTCGTCTCCACCTTCAGACCGCCGCAAGTCTCTGTATCGTCTTCTTGTGGTCTTTTCTGGAGTTTGCCTCCTTTTGTTTCTCGAGGAGCATTCCCGCAGCTGGTTGTCTTTGTTCCTGATTGTCTTTCTTCGACGACTTCTCCTTCTCCGACTTTTCCTCCTGGCGAGCATGGAACACAACAATGGCTTTTTACCTTGGAACCCCTCCACAAGGCACAAGGCCAACAACTGAACTTGTCCCCTTGACTTAGGCATCTGCAGTAAGGGCACCATGCAAGAACCTCCTTGCTCCAAGACCACGAGTTATTGGAGGTTGGGGTTGATCACCACATGGCACTTTTGGAAAAATTCCTGCCCAAGTATGATGTCAAAGAGATCTACCAGAGTGACTTGGAAGCTAGTCTTACCATTCCACTCACCCAACACTATGTTAACTCCCTGAGCAACTCCGTATACAGGAGTCATTGGCGAATTGACCCTCCTAAGTTGCACATTACTTGGGTTATATTTCATCCCTAGCTTGGTTGTTGTAGACTTAGTCATGATATTTTGCAGCGGTGTTGATCATGGCACGAGCAGCTCGTCCATTAATCATGATATACACATACTGTTCATATCCTTCGACTTCTTTGGTTTCCGTGTGATAGCTCCGTATATCTGAATCACACCTATCTAGGACGTGTCCAAATCTTCCCCCAATTCGAGTGCCTCCTCCTGTGCCTTCTGCTCCTTTCGTTTCCACAATATGGCATCAAGGCTCTTCAGTTTGGTGCACCTTTTGTAACTATGCGGCTCCCTGCATATGTAGCACTTAAACTTCTTATCGAGCTGTGTCTTGCCCCCTTCACTGCGTTGTCATCTGGTCCTCCGGTTATCAGGCCTACATGTGTCTTGATGCTTGGGATGTGGCTGCCAAACTTTCCCTTTGCCACTATCTCCCCCGCCCTGGTCATGACTACCTCTTCAGTCTTCTACTCAGTCTCTATCTCACCTGTCATGTAGAGAGTCTGTCAAAGCCTCCTCCTGGGTGCTGGCCTCATCAATGGTCTTAACTTCTCAGCCTTCCAGCTTTAGCCTGGCCCAGTTTTGTAGGCCGTCCATGAACTGGAACATCATATCATCATCCGTGAGGATAGGGATCTTGAGCATGAGGGTAGTAAACTCCTTCACGTAGGCCATTATTCTACCCATCTGCCTCAGCTCCTTGAACTTTGGTTTCGCCTCATAGATGATGTTGTTTGGGAAAAAGGTTTTCTTGAACTCGCTCTTGAACTGCTCCCATGTATCTATGGTGCATAACCCCTTCCCTACTTTCAACTCCTTTCGTTTCCACCATAACATGGCCATCTCCGTCAGATATAACACGACTTTATTGATCTTTATCTCATCGTTTGTCATGTTGTTATACTTGAAGTAATTCTCCAAGTGCCACAAGAAGTTCTGCATCTCTTGCGCATCTCGGATGCCTTTGGAGACAGGTGGCTTGGGAGCCTCGATCTTGGCCTCCCTTTCTCCAATAATCCCTACGCATCTCCCATTAGCCAAGCCATCCTTAAGTGCCCATCTTTGCTCTCATAGCCTCCATGGTGGCGCCCATGGTCTTCATGGTGGCACTCATGGCCTCCATCTTGCTTAGTGCCTCCATGAGCTGACACTCTAAGGAAGTCATGGTCTTCCTCAACTCATACTCTGCCGCCTAGCATCTGCCCAACTCTTTCCAAATTTTATCATTCTCCTCAAGGGTGAACTCCTCCAAGGTCAGAAACTTGCCATCGAACTAATTCAGGCGCTTGCCCAAGAACTCTACTATTTGTCTGGTAGCATCCACCATCGCGACCCATCCTTTGTCGAGTGTGATGTCTGTAGGATCTTCACTTATGCATCATCACTCAACTCAGTAGCCAAGAGTGAGTAGGTTGTTATGGACTAGCTCTGTGCCGGTCCGACCGGCACCTTCTCAATCTTCTTGGAGCTTTTGTTCCCCTTATGTTTTTTGCCAACATCTAGTGCAATGTTAGCAATGCTGGTGGCAGTAATTTCCCCTTCACTTTCCATGCTCCCCTTAGCTTGAACCTGCTCTGATACCACTCAGTCATGGACTTAGAGCTTCGCTAAGATTTTCGTGCGGCACTAGTCGATTTGCTCACGATTCTTTCACGATCTTGCAAATACTTATAAGCCTTTAACTCATGATCGCTAAGGGAATGCTAGATTAAGAAGACAAGAGAGCTTTAGAAAGAAGACTCTTTAGAACACTTGGTAGATTGCTTACAACTTTCTTGGATGGTTTGTACAAATGAGTGGCCCTCTTATTTATACTACCAACAAGGGGAAAAAGTGCAATTAATAATTACTTACAAGTCCTACTCTTATTTACACTTTAGTCCCTTCTCTAGAATCTTCATACTACTTTAGAGAGAACTAAAGACTGTAAGATATCTCCACACAATTCTAGTGTCTTCCATGACTACATTCTTCTAGATTTCTTTAACACTTCTCAAGATTCTCCTACAATATTCTAGAGTCTTCCAGGAGCTTCAAGTGTTATCAACAATGTTCTAGAGTCTTCCAGAAACCTCTCCTAGGCTCTGGTTTCTTCTCCTTGGCTCTAGATTCCTCCCTTATTTTCAAGAACAAGTGGAGAGACATCGTAAAAGGCTCTGTAGTTTGGTCTCTTGAGTTAACGAGATAAGAGGTTGCTTCTCGAGCTCATTTGGTGTCCCGGTGTCGCTGCTCAACAACAGGTAACATTCTCGTTTCTTTGAATTTTCAATTCGTAAATATGTGAAAATATGGAAAAAAATCTTCTCCTATGAACTGAAGGAAATTGCTTCTCCTATGACCGTAGCCTTATGTCTTATATGTTCTTATTTGTTGTTGCCTGTTAAAAAGGGGAGAAAATTCTTAGAGTAAATCTTTAAATTATTAAATGTATTACTGCTTGATCATTAATTCCTTGTTTTTTTTAATTCTACATACTTATAGGTGGACTTTTGCTAGTGCTTTGTACCCTCTTTTGCCTTTGCATATTACTAAGTAAAAATATTGTTAGACAAACATTTTCCATCATTTTTTATTTACAAAAGTTGTCTTCTAGAATATTGTATCACCTCTTGACTAGAATGCTAAAGCTGCACCACAGTTTCAGTTTAGCTATGGCATTGGTTTCAACTTAGCTTAATGTTTGTTGGTCTTGATTTCATTCTTGTTCAAGTTTTAGCCTTTTGATTCATTAATGGTGTTAGTACTTTGTCGCGAAATCTAGGTATTCTCCTTAATTGTTGCAAATTAATGGCATCTCTTGTTAAAAGCATATCAAAGTACTTTTCCTTTATTAGTTTCATTCTAAGTTTCAAAGTTATGAGTTTCATATATTGATTTTAGTTTCAAGATTAATGGGTTTAGGTGTTGAGTTTTATCTTCAAGTTAATGAGTATTTTATATGTTGAATCTTAGTTTCAAAGTTAAGGATTTCCAATGTTGATTTTAGCTATTGAGTCTCATATGTTGATTTTAGTTTCAAAATATGGGTTATATGTTAATTCTTAGTCTCAACATAAGGGATTTTATATGCTTCTTTTTAGTTTCAAGTTTAACGAGTTTTATATATTGATTTGTTTCTTAGTTTCAAAGGATATGGGTGGATATATTGACTTTTGGTTTCAAGTTATTGAGTTGTGGATTTAAATAATTTTCGGATCCCTATTCTATATATATATATATATATATATATATCGATAGATAGATAAATAGATATACTTTCCTTTTATGCATTTCTCCGAGTCTTCCGGGACTCCTACCTTGCATTTCTTTTATCTGTCTATACATTTTGCTTTATGGGGGACAATGAAATATTTAAAATGGCATGATATATCCTTCAAATCAATAGGCCAACCCTTAACATAAAAAAGGTCACATACCTGTTTAGGATGCACAATAACTGTTTCTGTGCTATTTGCTATAACTATTTATGTGATCATATTATTTTATTTGGAGAAATTCTTGCCCACTCCTTTTCAAAAATTCTTTTTAGAGCCTCCTAAGCATTAATGTCAATCACTATCAGAAGTACGACCAAATATTCTTTGAATCTCAAGTCTCTCAACGAAGTCCAGATTACTTAACCCGCTTCTAAACTCCTACTCTTCCATCTCAGGAAAGGTTGTATTTGCAGTCAAGTTAGAGAAGAACCGAAACACTGGGAGAATTGAAGATGCACTGATGGGTAACTATGTCAGGCCACTCAAGAGATTCGTGAAAAGAAGGAAAAACCAAAGAAGTGGATCAAGCCACAAAGACTATGTTGCCCAGGATGGCTAAGGTTGATGAAGAAATTTAAAGTGCCAAGGACAAAAGAGAGTTTGAGAAAGACAAATCAGATACTCCTGGAGTAGTCATTGGCTTTGGAAGAATCTCTTGGAATTGTAATAGCTTGAAATATTGAAATGGACATGGAACTCGAGGCCATTCTAAGGGAGATAGCTATGCTGTAACAAAAGAATCCTCATTGTGTCCTCCCAGGCCTGAGTAAAGAAGATGATGAAGGTGAGATTGATATTCCACCAACAGAGCAACTCAAAGATGAGAATGGAAAGGAAGATCAGGAGATCAACAGAATGGAGACAGTTTGTGTTTTTAGCAGAAGTGGAGACAATTTGTGTTTTCAGCAATATCTTATTTCTCTACTTTTCAATCCCATGTAATGAAGTACTATTGAATTATTCCTTATACTATCGAACTACGTGGGGCTTGATTTCTCCTTTGTGAGATATGTAGGCAACATTTCTAGGCCTGACCCCTATCTTTCAAAAGTTGATTTTCCCCCTTCTACAATGTTAACGACAAATACGAGAAGATCTTGAATCAACACAAATCAACCTTTCTAACACACTACTTTCAAAATCATACAGGCAAAGTCCTGTCTATTTACCATACATCATGTACCCATAGGCTAGTTTACCTCCAAATGAAACAACAATTGTGTATCGATTTTTGTGTGCTATCTAATGTTACTCGTTAATACAAGGAAACTAACATACTTGTTTTACCCGTTAATATAAGGAAACTAACACACTTGCTTTTGAGTGATTCTTCTTACAGGTAATAAGAATTGATCTGTTGTCGATATGCTGGCCAACCATCCATATTTTACCAGATCAAAAGCCTACAAGGATTCATTCCCCAACCAAAACCAATCGAAAGGAAAAGAAATAATGGCAGAAAATAGTGAAGATGTTGGCCTGACCGAGATACTGTGAAAGACCCTATCACAGTTGAGAAGAACAAACTAATCACACAAATTATGAAACAGATTATCGAAATGAAAGCTGAGATGAAGAAAACCCAATAATTGGCGAATTTGGCCATCACTGTTAATCTTCTCGGACCAGACGACCGGAGGACTCCATTCCATTTTCCTCCTCCTAATCCAGCTCACCAACCTATCCCTATATCAACTAATCCACCAATTAAGCTTGTCCAAAAGACTCCTGTGTTTATTTAACTATGCCAAAATACATATCATCCCAATCCTTTACCCCAAGCACTAACTCCTCTCCAAAACCCGAATATCAATAGTGTCCAAGCCTTTAGCTCCTCTCAAATTCGCAACACTATTCACCCCCAGATAATCCCTCTCAAAAGCCAAGATCCTGACCAATACAACCCATTTAGGGCTCAAACCTTGCTTCCTAAAGTTCCCTTTCATATCCCAATCCTTACTAAATCACAAATTCCCCATGCCACTTACTCTGAGATTGATCATTATGAGGAAAAGGAGAAGGAATGGAAAGCCAGGGAGGAGATGACAAAGTTAGGAATAAAGAAAGAGATAGCAAAGGCTATGAGACAGTATCACTATATGCTGGACATTGTTGGCCTGAACTATGAAGATCTATGCATTCATCCTGATTACCTTTTCGAAGTATTAAAATTCCAAAGTTTATTCTTTTGAAGGAATGGGAAATCCCTTGGCTCACTTGAGAGATTATTGAGATTAACTCATGGACGTTGTCAAAATTGATGCATAGTTGATGCGACTGTTCAATCGAAGCTTAAGCAGAGAGGCCCTGGATTGGCTTGCTCCCAAAGAAGTGAACTAATGGGTAGGATAGAATCCCATGGGCAAAGATTTCGTGGAAAGTTTCTCTTATAATGTTGAATTTGTTCTAGACCATTATTCTTTGGAGAGGATAAGCAAGAAGTCTACAGAGAGCTATTGTGAATACGCATACAAGTGGAGGAAAGAGGCTGCCAGAGTTCGACCTCCTCTATTTGAAAAAGAGGTTGTTGAAGTGTTTGTGTGCTCCCAAGAGCTAGACTTTTATAAGAGGATGATGTTACTCGTTGGGGAAAAATTTGCAAAAATAGTGAAAATTAGTGAAACCATTACAGATGGACTTAAAATAGGAAAGATCACCCGTATGTCAAATTCAGTCAGATCTTAAGGATTTTTGAAGAAAATGGAGGATGTATCATCTATTTTCGGTATGCAAGATAGGAGGAAAAACCCTAACAGTAACCCTAGAAAGTCTACACCTCCTAAAAACGACTTTCAACCCACTTCAAGTTCATTCCATATCTATTATACCTAACCAGGGTATCAACTTCCATCCATAAATTACCAAACCCCTCCCCCTCACTACCCTTCCCCACAATACCCAATTATCCACCCAAACTACCAACTTCAACCACCGAATTGCTCTAATATCAAACCAATTTACCACACTCCTCCTACCAGTTACTAGTCCCAAACCACTAGAACCCACAACCAAATTATGATGCCCCACCATACCCTAGATCCCATACCCCTACACCTCTTCGCGAAAACCCTCCAAATTACTATCGAGTACCCCCACCTACCAAAAATAATTACAACCCTTCTCATCTGAACTCAGATAAAGAACCCCCTAGGGTGTTCACTCTATTTACTGAAAGTCGGAAGAAATTATTTGAGAGATTGTCAGCTGCAGGACTGATCCATCCTATCCCTCAAAGAGCAATGGATACAAGTTCTCGCTTCATCAGGTGTGATAAGACTTGTGCTTACCATTCCAACAGTGTTGGACACGACACTAAAGATTGCATAAATCTAAGGCACAAGATCTAGGATTTAGTTAACCGCGACATAGTCGTTCTTCAGACCACCGCTCCCAATATCAATTGTAATCCTTTGCCCAACCACGGAGGGAATATTATCAGTATTATTGAGAAGAGGAAGATTCGTCTCTAACCAAGACGATAGTCCCAGACCATACTGTGAGTTTGGAGAAGAGTGTAGCATCTTTGTGTATCACTGAGAAACCAAAGATTGTGATTTTGACAACTCCTCAGGTGATTGCTATGGTACTAAGAGGAGTTCCTACTAAGAAGATTGTGATTGAAAATGTTTATACGTGGGACTCGATCAATGCTAATAAACATTATACAGAAATGTCAGTTCAGGGAGCAAGCACAAAAGATTAAGATAAAACGCCGATAAGTGAATCCGAAGAAGAGCAGTTTTGGAATGCAAACTGAGGAATAGTTTATTGTGAAATGTTTGGAGAAAATGTCTGCCCAAATTTCTATATGGGCATTGTTAATGAGACCAGTGCATCATAGATAGGCATTAATGACAGCATTGGAGGATGCTTATATGCCTGTAGGGACATATAGTGATAATCTGGAAGCTATGATAAACCTGGTTACCCCAGGACATCGCATCAACTTTGGTGACGAAGAACTGTCGTTCTTGGGATTGACGTACAACAAGGCGTTCCATGTTACAATAAGTGTCAGACATGATTTTTAACCATGTTTTAATCGATGACAGATCTGGTTTGAATACATTCCCTTTGTCTACTTTCAAGCATATAAATTTTGATGTTAGAAAAATCCATCAAAGCCAAGTTAGTGTGAGGGTTTTTTATGGGGTAGAATAGATACA